>JAQGAZ010000014.1:0-167237 GCA_034692225.1 Polydesmus complanatus
AAAATGCAAAATATGGAATGAATTATATTTATTAATCTACCAACAATTTGGTGACAAATTTTAAATAAAAAAAAAAATAAGTTTTGTAGACTCAACCATCTAATTCAAAATTAATGCTTACCCTACACAAATAAATTACATAATTTTTTGGAGTCTGCATTTTTGCGCCCCCCTTCCTCTGAGATTGGCGCCCTAGGCGGTCGCTAAGTTATTCTTTAAAATAGAGCCGGCTCTGCTTAAAATCTAAATGGCTATTTAATGGGCAGTTGATCAAACGCATTATTAATTTATTACGGTTTAATTAATAATTAAAATCGAAGAATATAATTACGTGTGGATTTGGAGGATATTTATTGCCTTATTTTGAATTAACGTCATTAATGGTTTTAATATGGTTTAATTGCCTTGCTCGGCCGTTATTTATTACCGTGGGCCATTTGATCGTTTTGTTTATTTTATTCGAGCGAGATCATCAATTCGTGGTTTTTTTTAGCACATTACAGTAATTTTATTTTTGGGTTTTTTAGAGCATTAATTTTGTTATTGGGTGCACAATATTAATTTGTAATAAAATTATATACTGTAATTTTGTCTACCTTTAACTACATTTTAAAAACTAATTAAAAAAAAACGAAAAATGTACTAAATTAACCAAAGTTATAAAATTAAATGATGAGGAGAGCAAAATGTTGCTTTGAGCCTACCATTTTCTCTTATTTGCTCAACGCGTTATTCTGCTTTTATAATTATGAAATTAAAATTTTTTTTAAAAAAAAAATACATGTATTGCAATTAAAGTGTTGTTTAACACCTGGCTAACCATAGCGTAATATTAAACGAAAACGTTCAATGTAAACAAAGTTTGTTTACTTTTACGCATTTCGCTTTTTTTTTTTTAAAAAAATTTAGTTTACAAAAGTATACATTGACCTATACAGCAGAGCTCACATACTACTCGTTAATTGAATTTCCAGATAAAATACAGTACAATAATTAAATAAACCACAAGAATCAAATTATTTGACCGAAGCAAATCTAATAGCACGAGAAAGCTAAGTAAAGTATAAACGAAATGGCAAATCCAATTTCTTTAGTTTGTGTAGACAATTAGCGCAATTGAGTGGAATGTTCAAACAAATGAGTGATTAATTTATATCTTCGGAGTTTGGATCGATCGATCTCTTTAACTACCGCCTGAATTATAAAAAGCTTTTCTAGCAACGAATAAGATAAAATGGAAAAGATAAGGAGTAACAGGACAAGGCAAAATCAACCTCAAAGTAAACAAAAAGTAAAAAGCACAATCTTAATTGATTTTATGGTAAAGGTGATTTATTTTTTACATTTTAGAATTTATCGGTTGCATACAAAAATTGCATAGGCGACATTGAGCAAACATTTCTATAGAAATGATAATCCACATTTAAAAATTTCAATTAAAATTAGCCGCAACTTCATCGCAATACTTTAATGTGCTCGGCCGATGGGAATAATTGGTGGAATTCGAAGCAAAATAAGCAGTAAAAGTAGACATAGCAAAAATAGTAGAAAAACTACAACAATTAACAGTTGCAAAATATCTAAATAAAAAAAAAAACTTTAATGTTATTTACGTTATCGTTGAATGGAATTTCCTGTATTTTACCTGGATTATACATGGCGACGGTGCTCTTATCTATAATTGTTTTCTGTTAAGTAATAGGTCTTCACGTGTTTAAACCCAAGCTCTAAAGAAAATTTTAGCGTCAGCAAAGTAACCCTTTTTTTAAAAAAAAAATAAATAAATAAATAAAATTAACAAATTTTTTAGGAAAAATTTTAAGTTTTTTTTTAGAAGATTAATGAAAAACGATATTAATAAAATTAAAAATAATTTTAAGAAAAATTAAAACAATTTTTGAAATAAATTAAGGCATTTAAAAATCATATTCAAGTCTTTGTAGACTAGATTAAATAAAAAATTTAATAATGGTAAAAATTGGGACTTACTGAAATACTTTGCTGCTTTCCTTTTCTTAAACTTCCACGAAATGTTTGCCTTACAAAAAAAAAATGTGGAGGTTGAACCGGACAACGAGGTTTCTCCACAACTCCAACAAATACATGTATGAGACTACAGTAATTTTATTTTAGGACCTTTTTTCTACACTGCTTTGGGCACGCTTGCCGCAATTTGGAAAAGGGGAAAACCACTTTTGCCAGCTTTTTAATCCTTTTACTAGTTTTCTAATTTTTTTTGAAAAGCTACCCTTAAAAACTTATAATTGTCGAAGTATTGTTAAAGGATTTGCAATAATAGAATTGAAATGTCCATAGAATCTGAAGGGGTACAAGCGTTTACAAGAGTGCTTTTTACAAGCTTAAGCTTTATGATGAGGGCAAGTAGTGGGGGGCTTTCAAATTAGCGGATACAATGTCATGTAGGCTACAGTAATTAAAAAGCAGTACAGCGACTATGAGCGCACCACCTTTTTATTTTCCCTTAACTTTACTAAAAATATGTGTTTTATTACCCGCTTTAAGCAGTGTATAATAATAGTTTCTGCGCTCAAAATGCAGGTTCCCCCACTTTTTTTGGTCCGATCTTAGAAGTTTTCGCATTATACAAGGTTCGCCTCAAAAAGATGTTACTATTACCTCGGAAGTTTTTATTAAAAAAAAAAAAAGAAAGAAATTGGGTCTCCTGTTATTAATAAATAAACAAAAAAAAAAAAAATAATCTAAAATTTTAAAAATTATGTTATCTTCTAAAACAAAACTCACAAAGTTTTTGTTTTTTAACAGCATTAGGCTACTCTCCAGTGAAATTTATGATGGAAACTTGCAAATTCTCAAACAATTCCAAAATTATGCTGGTTTTAAAGTTTACTTAACCAAAAGTTAGAATAAACTGGGCTATGAGCGTGTATGATGTCATTGTCCGTCTTTTTTTTTTTTTTCAGCTTTCAATTCACTTCTCTCAATAATAATAAAATTACAGCACCGGTACTGCGTTCCACCGCTGTTCAAATACTGCGCTCAATTATTGCCGTTCAAACACTGCGAGACAACTACTGGCATACGTAATTTTTGCACCATGCGTATACATGTATTTGCTTTTGTGTATAAGATGCGGTTTCTCCCTAAAAGAATTTTATGACTTGCGCAAAGTAGCATATTACAGTATATTATTTTGAAAATAAGAAAAAGTAAAATTTGATTTTGATTTTGACGGCGCGTAACACTTGTTTTTACAACTTTTTTGTGAACATAATTTTTGTAACCAATTAACTTGAATTTTTTAAGGATCTACCCTTCTAAGTTATATCAATTATTATAAATACGGTAAGTGTTTATTGGTTAAAACCAGCACTGCATTGCATAATTTCCTTGCCAATATTTCTATTTTTTGATTGTTCTTTTTCATTATTTTTATTTACAGTTCAGTATAAATATTTCTTATATACTGTAGGCTGCAATAAATGTTATTTAACGACAAATATATATTTTTTTGTAGAGCATTCAATATCTGGCTGCAAACCTTTTAATTTAATGGCTGTCATTCGATATTTCGTTGTCTTGGCATTAATATGCGCTGCTGTTATGTGTTCATCACGACAAAAAAAAGGTAAGTAAAATAACATTTAAAAAAATAATAATTAGCATTGTAAATAAATTGTTCATAACTTTTATTTTTTAAGTTTGCAAATTATTATTATTGCCGGCATTCTTAATATTAATTTTTTTTTGTCAGGATACAATAAATCCTTGCCAGAAACCGAATACTGACGTAACCAAATTTTTGCGGTGAACCGGGAGGTGTTGGTTGTCCAGCAGGATGCAATTGTAAACCCAACCATGTAATTATTTTTTTGATGTCGATTTAAAAATATTATTTGCCGGCAATTGTTACTTAATGTCACTGTAAGTCATAATAATTCTACTGTACTAATATAGGCGGGCGATGATGCTGCAGGAAAATGCTATCTGCAATAGTGGACTCTAAAGATAAAAATTAAATCTAATTTTAGGAATACATCGAAAATTATTGTTACCGGTACCTTTAAAAAAAAAACGCGAAATTTTTAAGATTATAATATTATTATGATGCATGCTGTTTATGCGCATAGTTAAAATGTATAGAAAAAACAAAATTACAATTTCACCCGAATTAAAACGGCATAATAAAAATTGTCTTAAAATTTAATGTAAAGATAATCCCTTTGCACGGAGACAAAAGTATTATCTTTGAACAAATGTGCAAGAAAATGAATGAATATTTAGCTATTTCTTATACATCAACCAAAGTTCAAAATAATTGTATTGTCTTCAATACTTTGGATTCATCTCTATGGAAACATATTTTGTTTAACAACAGAGCATTAGTAGTAAAAACAAAAAATCAAAATATTATTGCAAAAACAATTAAAAATTAAAATGTTTTGGACCAAGCGCGCTACTTAAGTTAATAATAATTGCGACATTGTAAAAATAAAGTGTTCTTTAAAAATAATCTTTTGTTGTTTTCTTCTTTGTCGTGACAAAAATTTTGCTTCTAATTTAACCTTATAATATTTAAGTAATTTCGGGTGTCAAACTTTTTCGAATCAGTAAAACGAATTTTAATTGCTGTAAACTTTCCCATACTAATATTTAAATTTTTAAAGTCAATGGACTCGAACGCATGCAAATGTATAAGAAATTGAAAAGTGGTATAAATAGAGGGAACAAATATTTTATCTTCTACACATCATCAGATTTTTCTATCCAAATTGTCAACTCGAGTTTTTGATTCAACCAAAAAAAAAAAAAAAAAAGGTTCGGCCAGATCTTCGCAATTTTAGGCGCAGTAGATATGTGGAGTTTTCACTATTTGCCCCTGTGGGTTCACGAAATTTTATTTTTAAGCTTCGTTCCAGGGCTCTTAATTTGCTCTATGTTAAAAAAATTAAGTAATCGTTTCGCCTGTTTTATTTGCCGTGCTGTCGGAGTTCCAGAGAACTACGATGCTATGCCTAATCCATGTAAGACTTTCCAAATTTATTCGATACTTAAAATTTAACATTAACATAAAAAAAAATGTTTTAAATTTTCAGATCGGGATGTTTTAGAAAGTTTCGTAGTTCATATGAAGCACAGGCTTGGATTTGCGATAGAAGACGACTCGCTACCCCAACCTTTTGGATACCCTCATCACCCGCATTAAATATTATTTCCGGCAAAAAGATCAGATTTTCCATGGGATAAAAATTGAAGACTTGCGAATTCCCTTCTAGAATCTTAACAATTTATTCGAACGAAAACGCTGAATAGTATTTTTAGTAAATCAAAAATCACATTTTTAAGTGTTTTAACTATTTTTATATAAAACAGTTTTTAGTAACGGCGCTTATGCCTGCCGCTTAACTTTTTTAGACATCTTTTGTTAGCGATAAAATGTCAATATTGTAAGAATAAAAATTTACTACTTAACATAAAATTGAGCCCAAAATAATGAAATTTGCAATTTAACCTACACGTATTAAAAACAAATTTTTTTAGCGAAAATATTTTCATGTAGGAAATTATTTAGAAACTACCAACACATATGCAAGAAAATTAATGAATATTTTAGCTATTTCTATTACATAAACCAATGTTCAAAATAATAGTAATGTCTTTAATATTTTAGATTCATCACTATGGAAACATATTTTGTTTAATGTCGAGTTAATTATTAAAATTTATCACATTAAGTTTTTCAGCAACTCGGTAGTAAGGACAAAAAATCAAAATATTATTGCAAAAACAATTAAAAATAAAATCTTTTGAGACCAAGCACGCATTGTAAAAATAAATTTAAAGTGTCCTTCAAAATAATCTTTTGTATTTTTTTCCCTCTTTGTCGTGACAAAAATCTTGCTTCTAATTTAACCTTATAATATTTAAGTAATTTCGGGTGTCAAACTCTTTAAAATCAGTAAAACGAATTTTAATTGCTGTAAACTTTGCAGTACTAATATTCAAATTTTTAAACTCAATCGATTTGCCCGCATGCAATGTATAAGAAAATGAAAAACGGTATAAATAGCGGGAACAAAAATCATCAGATTTTTCTATCCAAATTGTCAACTCGAGTTTTTGATCCAACCAAAAAAAAAATAATAATGTGCGGTCAGATCTTCGCAATTTTAGGCGCAGTAGATACGTACATTTTCTACAAATGCCCCCTGTGGGTTTACGAAATTTTCTTTTTATGCTGCGTTCCAACGATGTTAATTTGTTTTATGTTCCAAATTTTCTGGAATCGTTTCGTCTGGTTAATTTGCATTACTCTCGGAGTTCCAGTGAACTACAACGCTATGCCTAATCCATGTAAGACTTTTCAAATTAATTCGATACTTAAATTTTAACGTTAACAAAAAAATGTTTTTAAATAATTTTTTAGATCGGGGATTTGTGGAAGATTTCGTAGATTATGTGAAGTTTAGGCTTGGACTTGTGGTAGTGAACAACTTGCCACCCGAACATTTTCTAGTACAAAATGGATACGCCCATCACATGCATTAAATATTATTTCCAGCAAAAAGATCGGATTTTCCATGGGATGAAAATTGAAGACTTCCGCCTTTTCTTTCCAGTATCTTAACAGTTCATTCGAACGAAAACGCTGAATAATATGTTTCTAATCAAATCCAAAATCACATTTTTAAGTCTTTTAACTTTGTTTATATAAAACGTTTTTAGTAACTGTGCTAAAGTCCGCCGCTTAAATTTTTTAGACATATTTTGTTGGCGATAAAATGTCAATTTGTAAGAATAAAAGTATACTACTTAACATAAAATTGAGTCCAAATTAATGAAATTTACAATTTAATCTACACGTATTAAAAACGTGTTTTTTTTTTTTTAGCGATAACTGAAAATATTTTCATTATTAAAAATTATGTAGGAAATAATTTAAAAACTACAACACAAATTTACGGAATTGCTGTGTCTCTTGCTTAATTTCATTTCAATCGAGAAAAGTTAATTGCACGTTGACGATAATAGGCCTAATATTCAAATTTTTAAAATCAATCGCTTCGAGCGCATTATGTTAAGAAATTGATGGAACGATATAAATAGGGAAAGCAAAAGTGGTATTTTCAGATGCTTACCTTTTTCCTATCTAAATTATCAATTCGAGCTTTTGATTCCGACCAAAAAAAAAATGTGCCATTGCTTCGAAATTTTATACGCCATCGAGAATTGGCTCTTGTTCAATCACATAAGCCTCTTCCGGTCTTTCCTTTTTTGCAGTATTCCTATTCACTTCGTTGGCTTCTTAATCCAAAGTTTATGGAACCGCGTAAAGTATATATCTTGTCGCGTTTTCGGAATTCCAGCGGACTACCAGACTATGCCTAATCGACGTAAGACTTTCCCCAATTTCACTTCCATACGGAAAATTTTATATATTTTTTTTTTTACAAACAATTCTGCTTTTACTGTAGATCTCGCGCATTTATCAGGAATTTTAGACTTAATGAAAGTGACGTTTGGGTTCGCGACATTTGAAGAAGTCTTGGCACCTCAACAGCCTCTGCTGCAAAATGTAGATGTTCATCAAATTGCATAACTGCAGCATTTTCTCCAACAACAAAAAAATCACTTTTAACCCGGGATAGAAAAACAAAATTAAATTAAAATCTACTGTATAGTTTACTCAGATGAAAAAACTGATAAGAAGATTTTTTTTTTATATATAACCCGATACTCAAATTTTAAAACTTTGATTTTGTTTGTATAAAAATTATATTAACTAAATTAATATTTGCCGATAAACTTTTGTACGAGTAAATGTGATAATAAAATTATTGTATTTTCTACTGGATATAAAATGTTTTTGCCAGATTGTTTATTTTATTAATCTTGGTTTATAGACAGTAATACTATGTTTCCACTAGCACTCTAATAGAACCGATTAAATTAGAAAATTAAAATCATGATTTTAAGTTTTTGTTGTTGTAAACTTGCTTTTTCAATAGGTTCTCAATAAAACAAACCAAAAATATATTTTTGAACTTGTCAGCTTATGAATAACCTTAAAGAATGTATAATTATATTTCTTATAAATTTAAATATTTAACGTTCAAGAAGGAATTTTAAAATAGTCGGCGATTTCAAGGATTTACCGGTAATCAAAGTTCACAAAATGAACCCTTCGAAATAAACAAGAAAATAAAATTTTGAATAAATTAAAGTTTTATAGAGTTTATGTTTACTAATAATAAAATATTCTTTTCATCGATTATATAAAAACAAACTACTGTAAATGTTAAAATTATTGCAAAAAGAAAAAAAAATAGCAATTAAAATAATTTCCATGTAAAAAGCTCAAAACAAATTTAACGGGGTACAAATTAATATTCAAATTTTTTAAAATTTAATTGTTTCGAACGCATTATTAATTAGTTGATCGCGATATAAATAAGGCAACCAAATCCTATTTCTTTAGATCATCATTACCTTTCCTCTTCGCGAGATAATAACCCCACTCGGCGTTGTCAATCCGATCGAAAAATGTGCAAACTTTTAAACCCCGTTTATGGATTTTGTTCCGACCACTGCCACAGATGGATATTTACAACTTTTTGGCTGTGCATCTTTCCGGTGCACATTGTTTGCTTCATATTGCGAGCTTTTTATAACTTCTTATTGCATTTATACCGCATTTGCGTTCTTAAGATTCCATCGGACTACTGCGCCATACCTAACCCAGGTAAAAATTTCAAACTTGCTCCGCGATGACGAACATTTTAACACTGTAATAATACTGCGGTATTTTATTTTTTAGATCTCGCGCATATGCGGACTTTTGTAGATCTTCTAAAATATACGCGAGATGTTATAATATGTGGAAACGAAATAGTGGAGAATCGAGTAATAGAAGTAATTGTGGAGCACCCACCACGCAACGGAAATGCCCATTACATACCCGCACGCCACGACGATGACAATAACCTCTAAAGCCAAAAAGTTAGATAAGATTGTAAGCCAACAAATAAACATTTTTAAGATGTTATTAATATTATGTTTCAAAAGTAATTAATTTTTTTTTTCTAGAATCGGTAGTTCTTCAGGACACTTTCAAGACTCAAGTTTTTAAAATGTCGGATAGTTTTATATAAAAAAATGATTTAACGAATGCCGCCCATAAAACCTTTGTATGCTACCGAGATTTTTTAAGAGCAAAAATAAATTCTTTTAATTATAAAACTTAAGCTGTCTTCTTAATGGGTTAAATTTGAAAATTACCAATAATAATATAAGTTCTATAAAGTTTATGCTTATTATTAAAATAATTTTCCATCGATTATTGGATGAGAATGACGTAATATTTAAATTTTAAATTAATTAGTCCTACTATAAATAGGGCCGAATCCATTCTCTTTAGATTATCATCACTTTTTCTCTCCAAATATTCAACACGAAGTTTTTCAAACCGAAGAAAAATGTGCGAAATTTTAAATCCAGTTTACAGATTTTGTTTGCACAACTGTCACATGTCGGTGTATACGATTTTTTGGTTGTGTTTACTTCCTGTGCACCTTATTTGCGGCTTATTGCAAGCTTTACGTAACCTTATAGAGCATTTATATCGTATTTACTGTCTTGGAATTCCATCGGACTACTTCGAAATGTGTAACCTAGGTAAATGTTGCCACTTCATCTCGCGATTGCTAATATTTAACACCGTGCTCTTTTTAGACTTGGAGCACTTTGCGTCTTTTGGTACATCTCCGAGCTGTAAATCGAAACGAAAAATTGGACCCAAACGAGTACGCCGGGTGATTAGTCAACAACCACTACTCAACGGAAATGCTCTATTCAGTAGGTACCCGGCAACCCACTACGTCGAACGCAGCGGAAATAAGCACTTTTCACGTGTGACGGTATACGGCCAAACAAAAATTTCTAATCATATTAATAACTATGTTTGAAAGCTCTACATCTTTTTTTTTTCTAGAATCAGTAGTTCAGCCGGATCAAGATCGTGGCCGGACGAAGATGCTACAGGATTTTTTAATTAAATATTTTTTTTTAAACTCAAATTTTTAAATGTAGATTGTACTCGTACAGTATGTGTTATTATACTCGTAAAAATGTTTTAACGAATGTCGCTCTAACTTGCTACCGATACATTTTTTAAGTGAATAAACTTATAATTTTATAAAAAAATTTTAAAGCTAAAAAAAAAATCTAAAAAATAAACTTGGTTTTGTAAAGGTGTTGTGTTGATGCTGTTGACAAGAATTAGGTTTGGAAATTAATATTTAACGGTTTATTAAAAACAAAAATAATTAAAACATTTTGTTGAAATTTTTTTTAGATCCATTTGAAAATCTTATAACCTTCCGACTTTCAAAAACTGTCACAACTATGGTACATTTACACAATTAGCACATTTTTGATGATAATATCTTAATAAAAAATATTATTAAACATGTCCACAATTACTATAGTGAAATTTTAGAAAATAGTTAATGAAAACTCTCTCGGTTAATCCGCTCTTCCCGTTCAAATGCGAATAAATTTTCCTCTTTAACATCTTAAAAGATATAAAATGTTCAAAATTTTGTAATTTCGGAAAAACCATAAACCCAACTAATTCTTATTAGGTATTAAGCGTTTTGTGAATCCGTTAATTTTATTTGAGAGTTTGTTCTGATTGAAAAGATGAAATGAACGAAGGCATGAAGAACATTGAATAAATATATTATATCGAAATATTTAAAAGGTTAGAGATTAAAAATCTGTCCATTGGAAGTACTGTATTGGTCAACGTGTAAAAGTACCATAACCGTTTATATCAAACTTTTGGATAATTATTCATAAAACTTTTACAGAAATTCTCACTTTTTGTTTACTTTTTCTTCGAAATAAGTATTATGACTAGCAGCAGTCACTGAGATAAAAAATATTCTCATCATTCACGTATAATAATAAATTGACGATGCTATTTGCTTTTATTAGCCTCGGCTTCCTGTTCAACAGCCAACGCCTGCCAAATGTCTAAGTTATTTCTAAGTTCGGGACAAATCAAGCTTAATAAAATATCTGTTAAAATAATACTAAATGATGAAAATCAACTCACTTGCATCCATCTAGCATCGGTTTCGTTTCCGGTACCAGTTGTGACAATAGTTCGTAACATGGAATGCATATATTCTTCAAGAAACCCACTTGAGTGGAAGCTTGTTGATTGGCTCGAGACCGATCCATCATTGGAATAGGTTCTCGGCCGTTTGCCCTTTCCATATCACCCTAAGCAATTTCAATTTATTAATATTGCTCGTAATGAGTTAATATTTAAAAAAGTACTTGTTCGTAAAATTCTTCGAAGATGACTTTAACTGTTTCCACCTGTTGGTCCCAGGGTTTACAACTAGCGCACAAGTCGCAAGCAGTCATCGTAATAGCTCGCAACAACGTCCTCAACCCCAAATAACATTCATTAATTAAAATTTAAAAGAAATAATGAAAAATTAACTACCTATGCTCTTCATTATCCCAATCAAAAGCTTGTTGCTCCACCAACAATTGCAATTTGGCTTTATTGGTGAAAAACAATGCCAGATCCGTTGCCAGAATACAATGTCTGATAGAAGCCAACACCTTAAAAATTATATGGAACTATTTTTTAAAAATATGATACACATTTGTTAAATATGAAAATACCGTTTTATACTCGTCCGAAGACAGGCATTTAAAAATATTATGACCATCTTGCTATAAACGTTTGTTACAAAAATGTAAAAAAAAAAAAAATAATCAGAAAACATTTTAAACATTCGTACTTTAAATAATTTGTTAAAATGTGTTTATTTTTACTTCTTTTAGTACCTGAAGAATCGAAACTGTTTGATTAAAATGATGATGTTCTAAAGTGGAAGTAGTATAAATGGCTGCCAAAGGTGAAGCGGTTTCTAATAAGAATTTGTTTGTTTTTCCACGGTGGTCCAGATCGTGACACATGCACGAAATAAAGAGAGATAAAGCCTATTTATTATATAAAGCCTTGTTAGTTAATTAAACACGTAATAAGCATAGATTAACATAGATTACCTCCAAAGGCTTAAAAACTGTGTTCGAACGTTTAATGATTGTGTAAATACAATTCGCCACTGTAAAACCGTGAGTCCAATTGTGATACGGAACTCGGCGATAATTTTTCCTCACCGTTAACGTAAAACGTATTAAGCTATCCAAGTCAAACCTTAAGCAAGAGTTTAAAATTAAAATAAATTTAAATGAAAGCGATGATATTAGTACTTGGAAAGACCAAAAAGATCTTTGAACATGAAAACGCTGTAACGCGCTTTTTCGTCGGAGTCGATGTGATAAGTAGCCAAATAATAGCTAGATAAAAGAAAAATAAAAACAAAATATGAGGTGAAACGTAAAATTAAGTTAGGTAAATTTAAAATACTCGTCTAGGTTTACAGAGCCAGCTGGAAACGGGTTTCTGCAAAGAGCGTCCAATTCTCTTTCGGAGCAGGTGTTGTGATAAGATAACATCTCTAAAGCCACTTTATACTTTTGTTCTGACCTTCTAATCTTGTCGTACAACTAAATAGGAAGTGATGGTGGTTAGGAAAACAACACCCCCGTGTGTTTATTTATGAACAGAAACCTTAGCGTGGTGAAGAGCCAAACCGCAATAGGAAGCGAACATCTCGAACGATTCTTCATCAGCTTTTGTGAAATGACCAAACTGTTTATTTACCATTTGGACAACACCAATAATGCTAAAATAATATTGCGAATAAATTATATTATTATTTAACATGTAAGAGTTTTTTTTTTTTTCTTATTAATAGACGTACTTTCCTCTTATGTAAATGGGCATACATAAAATAGATTTTGTTCTGTAACCAGTCAGTTGATCTACGGATCGGTTGAAACGTTCGTCTTGATAAGCGTCGTCGATGTTGAGCACTTCTCCAGTGACCGCTACTTGTCCCGCAATTCCGGTTCCGATTGGAAATCTAATTAATAATATTATAAAATTAACCATCAACCCAAAAAAAAAAACTCAAATTTTTAATTTGCCTGATTTCTTTAGCGGTGCTCAAGTCAGGCGCTTCTCCATCTAATCCCACTCCCATGTCGAATATCCTGGCGTACAACTCTTTGCTTTTATTGTCGACTAAAAATAATGAAGCTCTGTCTGCCGAGACCAACTTCTGAGCAAAGTTCTAATATCCCAAAAAATGTTAAAATCAAAATGCTTTGTCAAGACAGTATAGGACATTGTGTGAGTGGCAGTCTGACCATGATCTTCATGATTAACGTATCCATGCTGACCATATCCTGGAATATTGATCTGAATAAAAACATAACCCTTTGTAGGTATCAGACAAAAGTTGAACCCGGAAATTAAATCGCAGCGCGCAAAAAATATTTCAAATTAATAACAAAACCAAAATAAAAAATAAAAAAATGAAATAAAATAAAAAACATAAACTGATAGGAAAATGCTCACTTGACAACATTAAGAAGAAAGTCATTGAGTTTCCTCTGCTTCATCATGTTGTAATACATCTATAAGAAAGATCAAAAATCAAACCCCGTGTGATGATAAACACTTTTCGTTAACCATTTATCTTACTTCCGCGTAGTGTAAGGCAATTCCACCCCAAACCAAGTAACTATTAACAATCTGAATAAACATAAATAAAGACATAAATAAAATAAAAAATAGATTTATAAAGTTTTTGAAACCTCTTCATCTTCTTCGTGGAACGTTAATCCGTTCACATTACGTCGATATAACTCTAAAACGCCTAACAGTTCACCGTCTGATTGAATTATTGGCTGACACATAATGACTTTTGCATCGGCTTTATTGATTAAAACTCCTTCCGGAAACCTCGGGTCCTGTTTAAAATTAAATCTAAAATATAATTTCGTTTATTCATATATTTTCATGAAAAAAGTTATTACTCCTTCCGGCTGAGAAACTCGAACTATTTCTTTGGTTTTGGCTACGTAAGCGGACACATTACTTCCAGTCTCTATTTTACATGTGTAAGGCGTCTCAAAATTTAAACTAAAATAAAAAATAAATAAAAAAAAACATACGGTATTATAAATAAAATCTTTCTCAATAAAATTAAAAATAACTTACTCATCTAACTGTTTATCAAAATAACTAATTTCCTGAAAAATAAAAACAAAATATAATATTATAAATCAATTAAATTTCCAATAAATTCTTTATAATTCAATAAATAAATAGAAACTAGTAAATTTCAAACTACTGGTGTATTAGGCAAAAAAAAAAAAATAATAATACCTAAAACATCTATTTTATTTTTATTAAATTTAAGCTAGTTATATTACAAGGTGACAAAAAATAACTAAATCCTTTAATTAATTTCACAACAACAACAAAAAAGTCGTTACGTAATTTCCTGTTTTCTTCTAAATTTAAGTTTAATATTTAAAAAAAAAAATAATTATAAATATTATAAAGAAAAATGACTAATAATTTGTATTTAAAAATAAACTTAAAAATCACCCTGTACGTTCGTTTTCAACGCAATTATAGCTAACTGGAAACGTAAAATTACATAAATATTTATTACACGTAGATAAATAATTTTTATAGCGTGTAAAAGTAATTTTTAAAAATGAGTTAACCTGTGTATTTTTATCAACTAAATACAAATTGTAGCCGTCAGCATTCACCGCCGATGATATGCAATTGCCTAATTCCCAGAGGACAAAGGCTTTATTGGGTTTTAAATGGAGGCTGTGTGTTAATTCTTGCAACATCTTCCTTTTGTCTGCGTGCACGCAAAACTAATTACCAATGAGAGAGAAGAGAGAAAAGAAAAAACAACTTAATAACATCATTAACAAACTAACCACATCTCCCAAAAATCTTACCTTCCATCTCGATAAGCTAGTCTTGCGGGCAATTTTACCTAAACAAGATAATTAAAAAATCAAAACACGGAATGTTGATCGATTTCGGGCGTTAGAAAATGAAGTTGAGCGGCGACCGAAATACCGTTCCAACCGATTTTAACCGAGACGGAAAAAAAAATTAATTAGCCACTTAAAATTAATCTACTCCAAACCGAATTTATATTGCTTCCATAAATAAATTATTAAGAAAAACTACATTAACTTTTATTTACAGCGAATTTTCGTATTTCCCCGATTAAAACAACAACTTCCAGTTAATCTTATTCAGCCTCGAATGCAATAAAAAAGCATATTTTTTTATTAATAATTTTTGTCTGAGTGTTACTGTATTTTAAATTCCAGTTTTAATCGAAGAGCTTGTAGCAATAAGCAGGTACGTACATTTTGGCTAAATTTGACAAACAAATTAAACTAAATTTGCTTTCTCGGTTATTTTCCACATATTTAAATGTTTTCTTATAGGCATAAAACTGTTTAATTTTAAATGTTCCTTTGCCAGTGGTCGGCTAAATGATGACGCACTTGCAATAGCACAGTTAATGATATAGTATTCTAATTATTGCGCAGGTGTTTATGTCACGCCTAAGTGGTTTTACCTGTTGAGCCTTAGCTCTGGGTTTTCTCTCTTGTTCTCTCAGGACCGTGCCAGCTGACACTAACTTTTAATGGACTAAAGACAAGTGACACATTTAAGTCTTGCGAGTTCTTTTTGCAATCCCTCCTGAGAGAGTTGGTTGGAATTGCGATTCTTTTTGTAATTTTATTTAAAAATAGGAATTGTTTGAAGCTGAGTGAATCGCGCAGCTGGTGCACTCGCTGTCTGTGACCTAGGTGACACATTGATAAAATTCTAGTTGCTGTGTAATTTTATTCTCTCAAGGATCATAATACTGTAAACCCTTGCCCCACAAATTTTATCGGCTTATTCCTGGTTGGTCAAACTCAAAACACTCACATTCGAGCTTACTCTTTAAGGAAGAGCTAACAATTAAAAGGTGAACTTTTTGGTTTAAATTTTTTTAAAAAAATTTCATTACTGAATTAATTTTCCAAACTAATATTAAAAAACATTTTGAGCCCTAAAATCGTCAATCATGCCAATGGAATCAGTTAAAAGATTCTGATTGAATGGTTCGTAGCTAGAAATAAATACGTCCCTTTTTTTACTTTATGAGGTAAAAGATGCACTTTTTTTTACATAAAAAAGATGCTCAATCGACTGGTGCATAATTTAACTGAGGAATTTCAGGTTATTCAACAAATAGCGCTACTATTTTTGTTATTAAATTTAAATAGAAGATACTGAAAATTTGAGCTTAAGGAATTCAATTTATTTTGCAATTCTGTTTTGATTTATACTAGCAAACCAGCTGCGGAATAATTTGGTGCTTACTGCATTTATTATTCCTTTAAAAGAACATTTTTAACCCCGTTATGTTGGTGCAATAAGGAAGCAGCTCCAAAATTTAAATGTTTACCCTGGTTTTTAGAAATGATGATACTTTGTACATGCAAATTTAACTCTTACAAGGAAAAGAAGTGGGAAGATCAAGTTGAAAATGGATTATTAAATATATATATTTTTTTAATTTATCAGCAACAATGGATTTGTTCGCTTACTGTTACAAACCCTTCATTTTGTTAATCAATTACCGGTAACTCTTTTATCTAGCGGAACGTATCCACGAAACCATTTCACCGTTAAATTAATATACTTGAATAAAATTATTTCATAGAAATCCACTTCATTTAAATTCCCTTTAAAAATATAATTTTAATCAATAATAAATATTCAAATTTTCCTCAACACGCGGTCCACTCATAAAATGATAATCATCCCATTTTGATATCAATTGAATCGGGTTAATGATTCCAATCTTTTACCTAGCGGAACGTTTCTAAAAATACTCGGTATCACCCGGAACGGCATTTCATCGCTTATCATTCATTTTCCATCACCATTATCTCATCAATCGCGGCTAAATCTAAACATTCCCCCCCCCCTCCCGCCTCACCAACATCCAACAAAAAAAAATGAAAAAAAAAAGTTAATTAAGAAAATGCGATACTTGCCATTCGATACGTCATTATCTTTGTGAGTTTTAAACCTCTGCGTCTTCCGTATAATCCATCGCTCCAACAATTCGATATCCACTTGTTGCATGACGTAATCCTCGAGGACATCGGGATTGTCTCGTAAGTAACAACTCACCAGTTCCGGGGTTAAGCCTATCGGAAACAAATTGGGGAAACAAAAGTCGATGATAAATCGATATTAGCTTTTTTTTTTTTTTTTCTTTTTCTTCTTCTTCCTCCGCCTAATTACAGTATAAAGTTTCGTACGTGAGTACATTATGTGTGCAGTGGGGCGGTGGATGGAGGCATGGAAGGGGAGGGAAGGTGGATGTGTTGGTTGCCATGCGAATCGGAAGTGGCTTTAATACGAGCTGACAACATACCTGAGGTTGTTAAGAAGTCCTGAGAGCTTCCCGAGGACACCAAACGAGTTCTGACGCCGCTTTTACGAGATGACGCTCGGCGCCCTGAAAAAGCCACCAATATAAATCAAAAAAGTAAATAAATTAACGGTGAGTGTGTTTGGGGAGCGATGACGTCATCGATAATGGTCGAGATAGGAATTATGATGGAGAGAGGCAAAAGCAAGCACTCTTGCGGCCTACCCACAGCCTCTTGTTTATGAACGATGAAAAATGCTATTAAAAGCCATTAGATGGTGCAACGACAACGCCTAATGTCATTTCGTCAGATAAACTTTATTTACGAAAAGTTATTTAAAAAAAATTTTACAGTCGACGTAATGAGGACTAAATAAAACCATATTATATCGGTGAGCTAAATAAAACCAGATTAACGTAACACGTTATAAAACTTGATATTATGTACTGCATTCAACAGATCAGAATCAGATAAAACTAAATCAGTGTAAAACGAGGACCAATTAAAACGAGATCAGTGTAAAATGAGGATCAGATAAAATTAAATCAGCGTAAAATGAACATAATAAAACGAAATCAGCGTAAAACGAGGAAAAATTGTGCTTTTTTGATGTCACTTTGTAAGGAAAGAGCACGTGAGGATTTATTTTATACCGCTAAAGGGTGTGACGCTGCGCAGCTCAAAATGACGTCAACAGCTCGTGCCTACGTCGCTCCTTTATCAGCCTATCACTAATTTTAAAGCCTAGGTAATGGCCTAGGGGGCCTTGCTCACTATGCCATCTACACACTGGCTTAGAGCCTGGGCCTGATCCTGTCCTGCGTTGAATTTCTTCAGCCATTTCTTGGGCCCCGGCCCCCTATTTTTATCCAATATGGCAGATGAAAACGCGTCATTTTGACTAGTATTTCGCGCCATTTATTTTCGCGCCAATTTATTTCTAAAATTATTTTTTTTTGAAAAATTTAAAAAAAAAAACGGTTTTTATTCTTTTTTCGTAGGGATCTTCAAAAAAAAAAATTATTTTAAACTAATATTTCGCGCCAAATTTATTTTTGCGCCAATTTATTTTAAGAAAATTATTTTTGAAAATTAAAAAAAAATTTTAGTATTTTTAAGGGTTTTGTAGATTTGTAAAAAAAATGTGTACCATATCTGATTTCATTATAAAATATGTCTGTGCAAAAATACATACTAGCATTTCGCTTTATTTATTCTCCTGGCAATTGTTTACGAAGTTATTATAATTATGTCTGTAATCGTTTGCCTCAATAGAGACGGCAAATATAATTATTAAATTAAATTTATGTTTAAAAAAAAAAATTATTTGGGAAAATTACGGGAGAAGACAAAACAATTTGTTAATTAACTTTTTATGAATTATTATTATAAATGACTTTTTGAGATATGCAAATATTTTAGATAGAGAGAAAAAATTAATGAAGTTTTACGAGAAAAAAAACGAACCCAACTAAATTAGCATTAAACCAATTTAATTATCTAAATACGAGTATTTTAATGACACATGAAAAAACCTTAATTTAAAATTTTTTAAACATTGAATAATTATTGATCCATTCTGTGTTCAAACTATTCTCCGTCGGTCTCAAAAAGCAGTAAATCGAGTTCGCCACTCACTGAACGCAGTTATTAAAGTCAGTTGGGTCAATGTTTTTTTTTATGGACAACGTGTATATTAAAAACTACAACTAATGCATAATATTATTTTACTAAATTAAAACAGCTTTATCAATGTTTTCGCAATTAAAAAGTAACCAAACAATAATAATTGCTTTAGTTAAACAAACAAAAAAAAAACTATAATAATAATAATCTTGGTTTTATAGAAAAAGAAAACAAGCTTTCGATCGGAGTGATACGCCATGTAGCTCAAAGTTGATTAAATCGGTGTCTAACCTGCGGCTATTAATATTATCAGTAAACAACCAAAAAATAACAATTTTTTTTTTCCCCCCTTCCTTTTCCTCCATTACTTTTTCTTCATCTTCGAGGTCTCCATATTTCTAATTAATAATATAGATATCCGCTCGTACGTTTGTTTTCGGTACTACCGTGCACGCACGAACGAAAAAGGAAAAATGTCAACAAAAGCCATATTATTATGTCCTCTCACCAATAGTCATCATTACGTAAAGCGAGGTTCTATTAATATGACGCAGGAAAAAAAAAAGTTGTTTAGAATTCGCCTTTATAACACCACTCGTTTTCACTTGCCAAACGTGTCTTCGAACAGCTTCATTAATTTTCGATAATTAAAAAGTAAACGAGGCCAAAAATAAACTTTCTCTCGATTTAATGTCAATCATTATTTTATTATTTTTTTTTTTTTTAAAAGAAAGTTGAGGTATTCAAAAGTAATAATAAGGCTGACAATCGGTGGCACGTTTTCAAATTTTTTTTGACAAGTCGAAACTACTTGAAATACGCACGCAATTAAGAGTTTTAAATAATGCGGCAAAAAAACTGTCAGCCTACACTCAAACACGTACATTTTTCAATCAACGTTATCGTAATAAAAAAAAAAAAGCGATGGTGAAATAAATGACATTCCATTCGCGCTCTTAACGCTTACTCAATAGAGAAAATAAAAACAAAAAATCTACTCTCGTCGAACTTTTATTTAATAGGAATTTACATGGTGTGCGTAAAAAAAAACCCGGACCCAACTGAAGAGTGAATGGGAATAATGCTCGTTTTGCAACGTGTGTTTGAGACCGAAAGAGACTGTTTTAAAGACAGAATTGAACAATTAAATGTCTAAAAAGTCCTTAAAGTGAGGTTTTCCTATGTGTCATGAAAATATTTAAATTATTTATTAAAAGGATTTAATTCTAATTCAGTTGGGTCCGTTTTTTTTTTACGGATATCGTGTACATTAGGTATATTCAGTAACTCAAAGCAAAGACAAATATTCCGGGCAAATTGAAACTAAAAAACTGAGGTAAAAAATGTTAATCTAAAATCTATTTAAATTTCTACTATTTGCCTTTTTTTTTTTTTCGGATTGAGTTGGTATCCGACCTTTGAAATTTGAAAACATGTGGAATACTCGAGTAGATAATTAAAGTTACCATTTAAACAGAAATGACGAGTAGATTTAAGAAGGAACCAAAAAAAAAAAAAAATTCCCAAGAACTTTATTAAATAATATTGTATTAATAATAAAAATACGTTAAAACGATATTAAATCGAAATCGTATTACGTGCGTTGAGAGTCAAATAAGATTTCCATCTAAATCAATTTTGATACATCGAACCGCATTTTTTTTTTTTTTTATTATTATTATTTAATACCGGTAAGAAAAAAATTCAGTTCAGGTTAAAAATATCGGGTTTCGTGATTAAATTTTTCATTATGTTCACTGAAAATCCCAAAATTTTATTTGAAAACTTAAAAGTTCGTAGAAAAAAAGAAATTATTTTATACATTTTGTTGGTGTCATTTTTCGAGGCAAAATATTTAATTATAAAAATTTAATAATAAATTCCGATTTGATTTACTTTGTTTTTTGCATTTACCGTATAACTATTTTAAAAAAATAAATATTAAAAAAATCACGAAAAACATTTTAATTCGCCATAAATATTTTCAAAAAAAGAATTATGCCATTTGCATTATTTTACACTCAAATGGAAGAGTAATAAATTTTATGGGTAATTTAATTTCTTCATTATTTAAGTATAACAATGTATTTTATAAAACGAATAGAAACACTTTTGTTATTCAAAAAAAATTAATAGTGCCACTTTTTCAGTGAGTTCAATAGAAAATATTTTTTTCCTATTAAAAAGAAAAACGGAGAATTCAATTTATTCCGCGCTTCTATTTTTAAGTTAACCCCCTTAAAAAAGCATTTTTAACCTCATTTAATTCTAAAACAAGATCGACGGCTTCAACATACAGTACAAATTTTCACTCTGCATTATACAAATGACATTTTCGCATGCAACAATTTAACTCTTTTACGTGTCTGAAAAACAAATTTAACTTAAGCTAAAAAAAAAAAATAAATTGCCTTCAATTGCTTTCATAACTTAAACCGGAAATTCAGTTTTTCCGCCCGTTTAACAACGCTAGCACCACCCATTTCGAGCCTTGTATCCTTGAAACGCACTTTCGAACTTTTTAATTATAATTATTTATTTCTTAATAAAATTTTTGTCGAGACCGAAGTCTCGCTATTACAATCTCCAAGCGAAAATATTAATGGTTAATAAACTCTCGTAATTAGAAACTCCAGTTATACGATTCATTAAACTTCAAAATACCAAAAAAAATATATATATTAAAAATTAGATATCATACGTAATAATTTCCGCATTAATTAACTAAGGATTAGTTTACAATCGAAACAATATTTTATTCCATCATGCGATAGAACTTATTACGTCATTTCGACGTCACCAGGAACAAGAATGTTGGTATTTTATTTGTACAGCTGACGTCATAATATAGGTGCTAAACGCGATTACGATTTCTTAAGCAAGAATTATTAATCAAACATTTTTCCAACAAATTTATCGGCTTTTTTTATTAATATTTTTTTTTAAATTGGTAACAGCAAAATGCAATTAATCGCACTAGATAAGCTTAAAACGAGGATCAAAATTAAACTAGATCACTGAGTGGCAACAACATTTGAAGTGTGTAGGCGTCAGTCCCGTAAATGTAGGCTACTACTGTACGTGCACGCAGATAAAATTAATACCAATTATCGGCATTAAGCTTTAAGCAATAATAAAAATGGTGACGTCACTAGAGATAATTCACCAAAAGTGGATCAGATTAAGTTCACGATCAGTTGCAACATTATTATGGTAATTTTTGTAACAATATTACCGGAAAACTACGTCACAGCTATTCAGAATGACGTCGGTCAACAACAAAAAATGCTGCAAAAACATATTGCCATCCGTTGATCTAGTTTAATTACACTATGAATCTGCGCATGCGCAATATGTTTAAAACTCGTTTTAAAGGTTTGTGTTATTCTAGAAAAAGATTTACTTGCTGTATGTCAAAATAAAAAGTGTTATTCGACCGAGTGAGCTCTAAACTCGACCAAGCGTGTGCTTTAATTTAAATAATTTCTTCGCCATTTTATTTGTCGAAAATGAAAAAAATCTTACTCGAGCGAGTGAGGCGAGACTCGGCCTAGGAAGTGTTTAATTTAAATACTTTTATACCGGTATTATTTTTTACCCTTCAAAATTGAGAAAGCGTTACTCGTCCGAGTAAGGTTCAAACACGGTTAAACAAATTTTCATCTTAAATTCTTTTTTTTTTTAACTATTTTTTGAATATAAAAAAAAAAAGTTTTACTCGAGCGAGTGAATTCAACAAGTAATTAATATAAGTATTTATTTTGTTCAAAACCGTTACTCAACCGAGTGACGTCTAAATTCGGCCAAAAATGAAAGAAAAAGTGTTACTCAACCGAGTAAACTCGACCGAAAGAACAGTCAATTTAATTTTTTTTTTTCGAAATCAAGAGATACTGTAGAATCTGGGTGACTCAACCGAGTAAAATCTAAATTCGGCCGAGCGAGTGTTTAATTAAAAAAAAAAATTCTTCCAAATTGACCGAGAATCTCACTCGACAGAGCGAAGTCTAAACTCAGCCAAACGAGTGTTTACAGTAATTTAAACATTTTTTTTTTTTGTCTTCGAAAATGAGAGTGAGTGGGTTGGCGGGCCAAATAAACGGCGCGTGTGATTGGACGTGATTCGTTTATCTCGATTGCGCGTGTTGTCATTCTCGACTTGCTCTAAAATAACCCCCCCCTCACCTCCTGCGCCTACCTATATCGTTAATCAAGCGCGGAGTGCTTGCCCGGATCGATTGTCATTTTGATGGGTCAATGTCCCATCGCTAATGTTTATTTATCGTTATCTTCGCGGAAATAGCGCATTATACGCGGCATTTTCGTCTGCCGCTGCCTGCTCCGGCAAATTAACAATTCAACTCGCGCGCATTCACTCGCCAATCTCTCATGTAAATAACCTCACGTCACTTCCGATTCGCTTTCATCTAAGCAATTCACTTATATAAAGAGTGTTGAACGTCGCGCGAGAGGCGGAATTCAAGTGTCGCGCCGCGTCAATTCCAATCAAAATACACAAAAGAACCGCGGCGGAAAATCTACGAAAGCGGAAAATTAATCTTTCTTCTTTTCTTTCTTTCCCTTTTTTTTTTTTAATTTACCTTGAGAGAAAAAAAAAAAATAATGCATTTATCGCTCTATTTTAGTATACTGTATGCTTCTTCCTGCTTAAGTTTAATAACAATAATAATTTATTTTTTTACAACGCCCGACTTCCGCCCTCTATTGATTACGCGCGAAAACTAAACTACTTCTCGGAAATCGGTTTTAGAAAAGAATAATAAAAATAGGTAAAGAGGAAGTGTGGTTAACGCGATTTTAAGACTCGTTAAGTTTGATTTTTTTTTTCTCTCTCCGGAGAAATAGGGGGCTATCCAATAATTACGTCAACAAAATAAAAGAGGGGGACCGGGGTATTAATAAGTGTAATAAATGGAAACAATGGAGGAGAGAAGGAGGGGGATGATTCATAACAGATTGACGTCATTAATTTTATTGTTGTTATTTTTCTTGCTATAGAGACCCATTTTGAGGAAAATATTATGTAAGTAAATCTATGGGATAATTTTACCGCAGAAAAATTTAATGCAAGTCTATGGGAGAAAAATACCAATGCATGTAACTGGGGAAAAAAAATATAATGCAAGTCTATGGGGGAAAAATTAAAGAGTACATTTTATGGATGGTTATAGGAAAACCTAGAAATCTATTGGATAAAAAATATATAGGAGAAAAATATAATGCAAATCTATGGGGGAAAATATCCAGTGATGCAAATCTATGAGGGAAAAAATCCAGTAATGCAAATCTATGGGAGAAAATATGATGCAAATCTATGGGGGAAAATATGATGCAAATTTATGGGGGGAAAAATGATGCAAATCTATGAGGGAAAATATGATGCAAATCTATGGGAGGAAATATGATGCAAATCTATGGGGGGAAATATGATGCAAATCTATGGGGGGAAATATGATGCAAATCTATGGGGGATAATATAATGCAAATCTATGGGGGAAAATATGATGTAAATCTATGAGGGGAAATATGATGCAAATCTATGGGGGAAAATATGATGTAAATCTATGAGGGGAAATATGATGCAAATCTATCAGGGGAAATATGATGCAAATCTATGGGGGAAAGAATGATGCAAATCTATGGGGGAAAATATGATGCAAATTTATGGGAGAAAATGTAATGCAAATCTATGGGAAAAAAATAATGCAAATCTATGGGAAAAAAATAATGCAAATCTATGGGAAAAAAATAATGCAAATCTATGAGAAAAAATATAATGCAAATCTATGGGAAAAAATATAAAGCAAATATATGGGAAAAAATATAATGTAAATCTATGGGAGGAAGTACAATGCAAATCTATGTGAGAAAAATAGTAGTACAGTATTCTAGATAAAAAAAAGTTTATGAGAGAAAAAATATGTGCAAGTCTATGGGAAAAAAAAATAATACGCAAGACAATAAAAAATTTTTCGTCTCGTAACACCTGAACACTTATAATAAAAATGAGTTCCCATAATAGAACAATACCTAAAATCAATGAAATAAAATAAAATCTAGAAAACTGACGCAAAATTATAATTATCAACACTGGACTATAGCGTCGATTGGATCAACACTTTTAAATGATATTAACATAGAAAAGTAAAAAAAAATTAATTTAATTTGCCCCCCAAAAAAACGGCTAAAGATCAAAAAAATGCTTTAAAATTAAGTTTAATTTATTTGATGGTAGGTTTCATTAATTGATTTTCTTGTAAACACTTATTTGGGGGTAAGAGTGAGGGGGGAGGGGGGGAAGGGGGACAAAAAGAAAGAAGCATAAGCGCCTAAAAATAATTGTTAACACAAATAGACAGGCTCGCGTATAAACAAACGAGTCAATTTTAAATTTGTCGAACCGGAAAAACAAATCAAAAATGTTAACGCGGCTTAAAAGAAACGACGCAACGGGGTTGTAAAAATATCTATAGGCAGCTGCGGGGATTTAAATCGCGCGTTCGATTTTATTAAATCCTCGACTAAGCTTTCGTAACATATATAAATCATAAGTCGGGGCAAAAAAAAAAAAAAATACATAATATTGAATTATACGCGAAAAACGGGCGAAAGATTTCTGCAGGGCACAAATATTTTTCTATTATATTCACAGGGAATTTCAACCTTAAACGACGAATAAATGGGAGAAGCGTTTCCTTCCCATTGAGCAAGTTCAATGGCACAATCGATTTCCAACCCTCCCCCGCCCCCTCCAAAAAAAATAAATAAAATAACAATAATAAAAGTAGGCAATAAAATTGTATCCCCCCTTTTTTTTTTTAATAATAATAAAATGTTTGAAAGAAGAAAAAAAAAAAAAAAGGTACCGGTAGCGTAAATATTTGTTTTTTCTTTTCTTTTCTTCCTCCTTTCCGATCGCATTATACGCGACGTACTGTATAGGGAAGAGCGAGGAAGCGTCAGTAATCGGGCAACGTTGGAGGTGATGATGACGATACGCGTATACGTAGTTTTAGGCAACCCCCGATATCGATTTACGGTAACGCTACCACCCTATACCTCTCTACGATACTTCTCCCGCCTGCATCGATCAATAACGTCGATTCCGCTCAACACACTTTCCCCCTGCCCACAGATCAAATATCGAATGATTGAAAAAAAAAAAAAAATGCACACTTACATATCTGTATAATTGCGTCCCAAAACCATCTGAAGACAGACATTGCGAGCGAGATGGTTATTTACGAAGGTGACATAGCACGGGTGGTGAACGCGAGCTGCAGCAGCTGCGGACGAGATGAAGCCGAGCGCGGCGGCCGAGCAGAGAGAAATGTCGGCGAGAGACGCGTTGATGCACTTTCCAAACAACCAAACCGTTTTTATATTTATTATTACGTCGGCGTGCAGCCAATATGTCGTTAAAACCAATAGGCGCGCGCTTTAATATTTAGTTGGGCGATAAAAAGTACAAAATTATGTAAGAGACGAGTCAAACTGACGTCGTAAAAGTGGGATTTTACTACATTCACTCAGCTGGTGAGCGCACTACGAGCCAGGAGCAGCAGCAGCTTCCGACGCAGACGACGTTCGCAACCCATGTGTGGCAACCCCGCGATAAAGCGTCCTTATCTGCGCATGACGTCATTACGAGAAATGCGCATTCTTTTTTCTTCGAGTCAAACGCAGTTCAATGATTATTTATTTTGATGATTGTTATTATTATGAAATTAATGTTAATGAACATTGAACTTTTTAAAATATTTTATTTTGCAGAAAAAGTATGCAAGTTATATGCATAATTTATGCAGGAAAGTAGGAAATATTAATGCATAATTTATGCAGGAAAGTGGGAAATATTAATGCATAATTTATGCAGGAAAGTGTGAAGTTTTTAATGCATAATTTAGGTTGGAAAGTGTGATGTTTTAATGCATAATTTATGCAAGAAAGTGTGGAAATTTTATGCATAATTTTGGTGGAAAATGGGAAATTTAAATGCATAATTTATGTAGGAAGGTGTGAAATTTATATGCATATTTTATGAGGGAAAGCGTGCATTTTTTATGCAAGAGTTTGCAGTTTTTATGCATAAGTTTGCAGGAAAATGGGAAATTTTTAAGCCTATTTTTGCTTGAAATGTGTGCAATTTCTATACAGAATTTTTTTTAAAAAAAAAGTGGCCTGCAGGTATGCAATGTCTATGTGCAGTACAATTTTTTATAGATTTTTATGCATAAATTTTCAAAACAATGCGCAATTTTAACGCGTAATTTGTGTTGAAAATAGTTCATTTGTTATGAATAATTTTATTTTAAATGTGTGCAATTTCCATGCGCAATTTTTGCCAAATTTTTACATAAATGTAACAATCAATTAATTACGTCAACAAGGGTAGGTAAAAAAAAAAATTATCAAAAATTTGTTGACATAATTAATGGACAGTTCTTTAAACAAATGAAAAGGCGCGCCTATTTTTATTGCCTACAAATTACTCGGCTTGATACTTGTAGTTTCGATGTAATTTATGAGGTCATTTAAAGTTCAAGTGATACAACTTTTTTTTCAAAAAAAAAAAAATCAAAACACCGTAATAATAAAAGCAAGAAAAATGTTTACCCTATTATACAGTATAATATTATTATTTTTTCTTTTGCTTTATTCAACAAGTCAATTCCGGTACAGTATCGATTTCACGGAAGACCTTAGAATGCGAACCTACTTCTTATACACAAATGCTTCACGCTTGACATTTTTTCTTTCAATGCAATTTTCAATCGAAGATTTTCGCTTTTAATAAACCGCCCTTTGCGATTGAATTTCATGCAAAAATGCAGTGCACATAATCGAAAAACGCTTATCGGGAATTTGGGAAGCGTTTCACTAAAAATTTAAAAATCGAACAAACAAAAAATAATCAAACATTTTTAAAGAAAATGTTTATTTTAAAAAGAAAGGGAATAGAAATAAAATGTATTAAAATTTTAAAATTACCTGCTAATTGCGGAGTCAATAAAGTCAATCGAATATGAGGAAGTCGATTGCTGGTCGACGATGACATTGAACCGCGAGTGCATTCCACGTGGTATTTACTGGAGGAATAATTATTATTATACCCCGCACCAGAAATTTTTGGAACTGGAACCAACTTCGTACCTTAAATAAATTTTTAAAATAATAAAAAAAATTAATCTTTTAAATAATATTAATTTTTTTAGGTCGTTGATGAAACCTTTTAAAGGCGGAAGTAGTCGATTTTTCCCGTTTCCAGAACAAGTCTTATTGCGATCCATGAAAAATTCAAGGAGTAAGATGTCTGAAGAACGCGAGTTACTTCAAAAATACTAATAATTATGTCCGTTAGCTAACGTTCTTACGCTATTGTTTTGACGTTTTTTTTTTTTCTTTTTCTCCTGTTCTTATGTCACGCAACTCGGTCGAGTGACCCGAAAAAACGAGAAAGAAAGAAAAAAAAAAGCTTTTATTATAATTAGTAGAGGAAAAGATAAAAGGGTGTTTATCGATGACGTCATAAGGCAGTTTCCCAATGGAAAATAATCCGAGAGACAAATAGGAATTTACGAGGGCAGTGTATTAGAGGAGTGACGTCAATGCAATCGACGCAATTGGAAGCGAGCGTAAATTGTCGCGTGCTTTCCCAATTGTTGCGCGGACTTTTTTTTTTTTTTTTTTTTAGTTTCGAGATAAATCATTTAATTAATTTTAGTTTAGGATGAAGAGGATTAGTCGAATTAGAAACTATTGCCTACTCTAGATAATTAATTATTCCGATTTTAGCGTGAAATGAAAGTGCGCGCGGCTCGGAAGATAATTAATCTAATCATTCATCTAATTGGTTTATTCGTCGAGGGTAGACTATTTTTTTTCTTTTGAATATAAATAATTAATATTAACGATTTGGTTTAAAAGCGTAAAATTTGATTGTTAAGCTTACAGCTTGTCATTAATTCACATTTTGTATAATAATTGAATCGGTCGTTTGAGAAATCTCTGTCTTCAAATACTATAGAAGGGTAAAAAGTTTAAATCGGGTCCATAATTTTCTCTACCGGAAGCAGTGCTGCAAGCTGAAAAATTTGCAATATTAATTTTTATGAAATGCTTGTTTTTTAAAACGAATTTCTGATGTAATCAATCACGAGTTTCAGTATATCAATTTGCAAAGAAAAAAAAAGCAAGTGGAAAATGCAGCAATTTTGCTTGTAAACAACTGATATAAAAGTTTTTTCACTTGGCCTTAATTAATAAATTTACTCATATGATAAATTTTGTACAGTTTTACTGTACTTCCGAAAACTTAGATGTAATAAAATTTAAATTTTAAAAATATTATTTTAACGAAAATATTTAAGGTTTTGGCGTGTTATTTACTAAAAAAATTTAATGCAGCTTTTTTTTATTATTGGAAATCATAAATTTTGGTTACAATGATAGTTTTGTGTACACACAAATAATAATTTTCGTGGAAACGTTTTCGGAGAATTGCGTATATTACTGAGAATTTCATGCTACTACATTGCTCTCCGACTTTTGTGTATCAAAATTTCTTAAAAGTAAAATAATTGGAATAAATATTCTATTGAGATTAAAGGAACGTTTAAATAAATAAAAACTCACTCGAGAAAAATATTTTTCTTTTAACTTTAAGTCGTTTCAGATTCTATTAGATTTTACACTTTCGTTACCGGTAGCAAAAAAATAACAATGTTACTATATCAAAATTGCTGTCTTGAAAATTGGTTTTTTTTTTTTTATTTATTGATTTATTTTTGTTTACTTGTCAAAATCATTTTGTCACATGGTGAATTAACGAAAACTCCGACCAACCATTTTTTATCTATGATATTGCAAGTCAATTCTATAACCTTAAAAAAAAATAAGTAACAAAAGTTAGAACTTGGAAAATAATTTTCTGATGTTCCAAATTTATCGTTGATCAAAACATGTGGCACAACTCCTAAAGGAGCGGTTTCACAACTTTTTTTCCATCGCGACCCACTTCACTTCCTGGATGTAATTTGTATGTAAAAATATGCGAGTTTCAAGCATATTTTCAATTTTTTGCATTTACTAAAAGATGTGTTTTATATGTTTTGCTAAACAATGTAGTATTTTTTTTCTAAACAAAGCCTCAATTTTGCTTTTAATAAAATATACATATTTTGTTGAACAATGTGCATATATTTCTAACCATTGTGTATATTTTACTGCTGTAGGCTACGTAATCTGAAACTGCGGCAGATTTGATGGGGCCTTGGGAAAAAGCTATAGTGGGCCCCCAAAAAGGGAAATCAACCAGAGGTAGATTTAAGATTTCTATTTGTGCAACTACATGTATTTATTTACTGAAACTCCATTTAAAGTTTTAAACAAGTGTTTACATTTTTAAACCTTTATTTGCGCTAGTGTTTACTTTTTAAAACTCTATTTGCGCCAGGGTTTCTTACTTAAAACTTCATTTAAGCTAGTATTTACTTTTTAAAACTTTTTTTTTAACGAGTATTTACTTCCGAAAACTTCATGTAAGCAATTGTTTACTTTCCGGCGCAAATGTTTATTCCCCAAAACTCCATTTAATCGAGAAAACTACTTATTTTTTAAACTTTTTTTTAAGAGAGTGTTTATTTTCTAAAACTGCATTAAATTTTAAGTAAGTTATTACTTCTTAAAACTATATTTTAAGCTAGTGTTTACTTCTTACCACTCCATTTGAGTGAGTGTTTGCTTCCTAAAACTCTGTCCGCGAGAGTTTGAGTCAACTAAGTTAAATAAATTCTAGCCAATATACAGTATTTGATTTCTATTGGTATCAATAGTTTAATTTTTTGGCTTTATGAGTAATGATTTAAATATTATTTCTCTTGTAAAAAAAACGCAAAAAAAAATCAACATCATTTTTTTTTTCAATAACTATTATGTAAATAAGCGCCTAATGACTTGTATCTACACCGCGGATCAACAAACATTTAAATAGCATTTCAAGTATTTGTGATGCGCTTTATCAAATATTTACATTTTTCGAGTGATTAATAAAGCAGCTCACGTTTTCAATGTCTGCGGATGACTATATTATTTCGAGTGAGCGATAAAAATAAAAATGCATAGAAACCAAAACATTAATAGGAATGAATAAAAAAATTTTTTTTTTTTGTTTACCAAACTTACGTAAGCAAAAGAAAAGCCAAAAAAAAAAAAAAAATAGCAGATGTCGAAACACATTTAACACAAACATTTCTCTCAACTCACTCGCAATCCAATATAGGAAATGACATTGAAATGTTTACGATTTAGCTCTTCATCCTTGACATTGGGAATATTGGATTTTGGTGGTAGAACTCGTCTGCTGCTTTTAATGACGTTTCCTATGTCAAATTTAACTCTTATATTATTATCCTCTCGTATACACTAAATATAGGTATAAAACACGCAAATAATCTTACGTCATCATTTGTAATAATTCTTTTCGGTATTATTTATTCGAAAGATTAATTAAAATAACAAACCGACGTTTTTATTTTATTATTGTTTCATAATGACAATTTTTATACTAAAAATGTAGTACGTTTATTATCCAAAATAAGAACGTTTCGAATCATTTTCGTGTAGTTGTTTTTACGAAATCAAATTGTGTTTACCACATGCGGAGTTATAAAGTCACAGAATCAACACAAACGGTTGCCATAACAACTAACATGTTGTACAGCTTAACATTATCCATCTCTCTAATGAATAGAGCGTTTGCGGTTAAGCTGCTTTTTTTTTTCTTTCTCGTTCCTATGTTTAACTCTATTTCTTGTGACGTCATAATTTGACTTTTTTTTTAATTTTTATTATAAACAGTTAAATTATGCTACAGTATTTCTAAAGCTGTAATGACGCCATAAGTATAAATGTTTATGAAAATATACAACCACAAATAATTTGTTTTATAATAATTTTCTAAAGCCGGCAAAAAAGTTTGATCGCAAATTACTCTCTAATAAGACAATATTGAACTGCTTAATAAATATTAAAAAATTATGATACAGTAATTGATTAAAAAGGATAAACTTAAGAAACTCAGGTGAATGCTGTACTGCTTAAGTTGAATGATATTGGAATTTTAATACAGAGAGCAAATTTTTATTTTCAACCCTTAAAATTTAGGCTATAATGTATTATTTTTTTTATGGTGCTTAAAATCGTTTATACTAATGCACTAAAACTTGTTTACGGCAAACCCTGTATAAGGCGGAAACATGTAAGAATGTATAAAAGAAAGTTCTGAACGTTATGCTTAAAAAAAAACCTCTCCAACGCGGAAAAAGATAGGAATTTTTGACCAATTTTTAACCAAATAAGTTAGATGAAAACCTTAAAAACGTGAATACCAATGCTAGAAAACTATTAAGGTTTTCAGGTGACTAACGCATGCATATATATATATTTCTTTATTCTCTCGCTAAAGCGGAAGCCCTTAAGAACGAAACATAATAGCTGCAACCGGCTTAAACATTTTTTTTATTGTAAATTGAAAAATGGCTTTCAAATGCCGTGAGCGATATGCAATATACGGTGCACCACAAGATATGAACACTAAAGACGAACACATCTACCTAAATAGCGTCTCCTATAGATTCGAATTGCCCATAAAAATACAATTTAATATTCCTCACCGGATTTGTTTGCGCATTATAATAAAATTTAAGCAATTTACATAATTTTGTTATTGTCTACATGATTATTTTATTGATACTATAGATTGCATAATTCAAGTTTCCAAATTACAGTATTTATTTATTTTTTTTTTTATCTTTAAATTTATAATAATTAAAACGTTGAAATTAATAATTATTGGAAATTGAGCTGCGGAATTGGAATAATTATTCCAAACCCAGCCAAAATTTGATTCAAAGTCTGAATGATGGCGGTGACAAGGGCCGCTGCAGTTTGAATAAACAGACCTACATCGAGATTTAATAATTGTTGAGAGGATGTTGAAGCATTTGTCGCAGTCGAATTAGTAGTTTGGAAATCGCATTCCTATAAGCAATTCGAATAATTTATTCTTGTTGTAGTGCAATACATCATCGGACAACATTATAAAAATTAGATATAATACCAAAAAAAAATGTTATACTTAATATTAAAACAAATGTTAATTTACGTCAACTAAAGCTAAATTAAAATACCGGTAGTGATGAAAAAAAATAAATAATAATAATAATTCAACTAACCTCAATCAAAATGATGAGCGCAAAAAGCGCCAAGCATATCGGAATTTTCATGATAAAACTTTTTTTTTTAAAAAAATATTTAATACAAAATAATATTGTAATTAAGTTTACTTAAAGCAATTGAAATGCTTTTTTATACCGGGGTAATTACTATTTAACTGTAGCGCGGTATTATTTGAGGCTATAATTATATAGTAAGTTGACAGATGTTAAATTGCAAATAATAACATTAATTTCTTTTTAAGTTGATACTTAATAGTAAAACGAATTATTTTCTTTTTATGTTATATTAATAAAAATATTATGTAGTTATTGACCTAATGGTAAGTAGTTAATTTTTCGTTTGTTTAACTACAGCATTTAAAATATAATTTACAAAAAAAATTCTCAATATTTCTGAGACAAAAAACGAAAGAAAAATCAATATTTAATAAAAAAAAATAAAGTATGGTTTATATATATATATATAATATTATCTTTGTTTTGTATAAAATATTTATATATCCTATTTCGTTTTATTTAAAATGACATTAAAAAGAAAAACGAAATCGCAATCTTCAGTCGTTTTCTCGTAAAAATAATATTTTGATAAATCATTGTTCCAAAACGAAAATGTCTCCTCCAGCGCATTCATTTTTCCGATGTTTATAGTGTTGTTTATAACTACGCCGGAAGTGATTCTTTTCTCAAAATTACACAAAAAATAAAAATTGAACGCGACGTGAATTAAATATTTCCGAAACGCAATAAAACTCCCCCCTTTCTCCTCTTAATTTTACGATTTTTTGCGTCATTTATAATATTCTTTGTATTAAGAAATATACAACTCGACGTTCAACCAATGTTTTTTTTATAATGATCACGATCAGTAATAATACTTTGAATTCATTACCATTTCTCATTCATTCATATCGAAAATAGTTATTTATTTCTTGTCTTTTTTCTACATTATGAATTTTAAAAAGCTTCAATGCAATAAATTTTAATAGCCTTGCTAAGCTCAAGTTTTCTTTAAACATTTGGTGCATGCCTTACAAATTAAATTATTGTCTATAGAAGTAGGGAAATTATTTATTTATTTTTTTTTAGTACAGTATTATTATTATAATATGCTATATTAATCTTTTTATTGCCTTTTGTTATTACTGTATTACATAATACCGGTACTTAAAAAGTGTGTTTGACGAGTTCCTGCTCGGTCAATAAAGCTCGTGTTAATCATATTATATTGCAATGCTCACGCTTTTATTGTATACAGCAGTCCATTTTATAAGGTCAAAAGCAAGCTAAAATTGACCAGTGACGACAACAGGCTACTTTTAAATATCGGTGCGGTGAATTTTAAACTATTTAAAAATTGAGTAATTTTAACCTCAAAAAATTATATTTTAATTCGAAATTAACTGTTGGGGTTATTCATATTTGGAAACCAATGCGTTTTGAATTTACTTTGTTAAATAATAATATTTGTTGTGCTGAATTTAGAGAACAGTATTAACTGATTTACATAATTAAAAAAACGAATTGAGTTAATAAAATTATGTAAAAAGAAACTTATATTAACGGATGTGATAATTTTTATCTCGAATATTTTTGAATGCAGTTAGTGCATTTGCATTAATTTTATACTAAATATTATTAAATTTCCTTATGAAGTAGGCTATTCTTGTTTTAAATTTATTCAATTGTTGATTTAGTTAAGATAGCAAAAGCATAACGGAAATAAATGTGCAAAAATTAAATAACTACAGTATACAAAAATAATGCGCATGAGCTAAAAATATTTATTTACCTAATTCGTTTTTCTTCTTTATTCCAAGATGCGCTGCACATTTGGCCTTCAGGGTTTTGACTTCAAGTGCTCATTTTCCAGCATATCTGCTTTTCAGATTAATCGGAAACTGTGCTTAAATGTATCAAAGATATTGATCTAAAATAAAATTAAACATCTATTTATATGCAAAAAGTTTTTCGTAGATTATTCGATCGATTATTTTTATTACTTAGTAGGTTATCTTTTTTTAGAATTAGTCATTATATTAATTGAAGTTTATCCATGTATCAAGAATAAAATAATTTATAAAACAGCTGGATAAATTATTTTAAATACTTCTGAGGTGCTTACCTTAAGACTGAAGGCTTCATTAAAACATGTTTGATACTTTAATATTATTATGTACAGTTCTACAAATTAAAGCAGAAATTTAATGATGGTTAAAAATATGTTCAACCAAATTAATTTTTGTAAAAAATTTTAATTTAATTATTAAGAAATTTTACCAATGCAATAATTATTTAAATATCTATAGAAGGTCTTTGATTTTTTCCCGTTTATAATCCAGTTATTATACTTTAGCCTTAGAACAATTTTAATGAAATCAACTGAATGAAAAAAATCAGCTGACGATAATTTTGCTTGACTAATTAGCAAAAAACCATACTGTATTTGTTAATGACTAGTTAACGAAAAATTTATTTGAAAACGATCTCTATAGATAAATACAGTAAATGTTAATCACTATGTAAACTGCAACGTATATTTTATAAAGTGTTTGTAATACTAAGAAATTGCATGTACACTGTACGAGTATAAAAGCATAATAAAATTATTTAAACATTAATTTTATGTTTTATTTTCTTTATGTTCAGAATTTCCTAATGCTACAATAATTATTGTTAAGACTTTAAACTATAAATCTGTTTGTACTGCTCCTTTTTGGTATCAATAATACATGTGGTATAAAGTTGATTAAATTTAAAATTATTAAATAGGGCAACGTGTTTTAATTAGTAAACAACTGTATTTGGTGATTGAACGGCAATTGAAGGCCAAGTAGTGTTAGAGTCAGCACCTTAAAATTTTATAGAGCGTTCAATTAAAATCATAATAAAATTTGTTACAAATTGTGTACCTGATAAGTATTGTCATAACTAATTTGAGATGAGCTTAAAGGAGTTCCATCCACAGTTACTGAAGTCACCGCTGCAGTTAATCCGTACACTTTGACTGTGTCCAATGGAACAGACATTTCCAGTCCATTGTTTAAAATAACGACATCCAAAACATTCTACATTAATATTTTTATATTAAATAAACTTAATAGTAACTACTAAAATCATTTTTATATCAAAAAACATACATTGTTTATTGAATATTGAATTTGGTTGTAAAGCCCTTTGATGTCAGCATCATTTGTCGTTCCATCATCCCAATACAATTGTCCCTCTGCTTTTCCTTCTTCGTCCAAAGCCACAATTAAACCCATTGGATTGTTTCGACTAAAAAATTAATTATTGGATTAAATTTATTAATAAAAAAACTAATATTACCTGGCAGTGGTGGTGGTTGATGGTTCTTGTGTGGGAATGATGACTCCTCCTCGCACATGCAATGGAATATAACCATCTAGGGGCGCATCTAATGTTTCACTATTTCCACCGGCCACACTGTTACCAGTGTAATAATCGTACCACTTGGCTTGAGGAAAATAAGCATCTACTGTTTCTGCTTCCTCGTACACCACAGGTGACACTAATAGGCCAGATCCCCATAAGAACTGGAAGCTTACATTCCATGTGTTCACATCAGTAGGGAATCTACAAAAAATTCAATATGTATTTGTGTTTTTTTTAATAGTTTATGTTGGGTTACTCATGAAACAGAGGTCTAATGACGGTAGACCCAGTAGTGTGAGCCTGGTACAATAAAGTGTAGAGATAAGGAAGAAGACGATAACGTTCAGTTAAAGCTTTAATGGAAGCATCAACCACTGCCTGACCTAAAGATGGTGGGTCTTGAGCCTTTTAATTAGTTTACATTAATTATTTGTTAGGAATATTTTTTTAAACATTAACTTTACTCGTGCGCCTTGTGTATTGTGGTTTCTGGCAAAAGAATAAAAAGAGCCAACTTGCGTCCATCGGATGCACAACTCTTCAGTGGTGTTTCCATTAAATCCACAAATATCAGCTCCCACCTAATTATACGAGTAATTCAAATTAATTTAAAAATTATTCATTATTTTTAAGTTAAGTATTGTGTTACAAATGGAGTTCCAAACATGTTGTACTCTTGAATTCCTGTAAAAATTAATAAAAGACAATATTCAACAAAAAAAAATGAACTAACTAAAGTAGACCACATTTTTAAGTGAGAAAATTTAAATTAAAACCGAAATTTTTAAAAATTGCAATCAACAACTTTCAATAAATTAAAAAATTTGAATTACCAACAAGTGAATCTCTCAATTGTTCAAATGTACTTTCATTATCTCCTAACCAATGATGACCATAGCGAGCAGAACCTGGAAATTGAGATCTGGAAAACAAGAACGGTCTTCGTTGGGGAAAGCCTTCAACTAGTGCACTACCAGAATTTATTAAAACATAATTATTAATTACAAACAAATATTTTTTTTAAAAAAAATTTATTTTTAAACCAAACTTGTTAGTTGTTTTAGTCATAAAGTATCCATATAAACTGTGAGAGTCATATTGATATCCACCAATAGTATAAACACTGTCCATACATATAGTTTTATCAGTCAATTTGCCATCTTCTGATCCCAAAATTGGAGGACAATAAGGAGGATAGTTTAAGTTATTATGATTGCAGCCCACTGTGGAACCAACTACAAAATTGGAAACTTCATTCATATCCTATTTTTAAATTAATAATTAAATGTGAGGGCTTTTTCATTGGTTAAAAAATTAGTTTATACAATCCAAATTCCATCAAAACGTAGGCTTAAGTTGTTGTATGTGTACAGCAATTGCTCCTCCCAATATTTAACAGCATTTGGATGCGAGAAGTCGGGGTAATTAACATTTCCTGGCCAAACATTTCCTTCCAAAATTGTTCCATTTTCATACTTTACGAATACGTCATAAGCCAAACCTTGTGTATATGCATAATAAGTGGGATCTGTATCAGCAATTCCGGCATCCTAGATATTATAATTACAACAATATTATTAGTTGCCATCATAAATAAAATTATAAGTTGCCAAAAATTATAAAACTTGTTAACAGATTTGGCAAGTGATGTGCATTAAGAGAATTTTTACTTAATATTATTTTGCAGTGAAAACCAAATTTGAAATAAATAACGTTATTTTTTTTAAAAAAATTAAAATTGAGAGAAATAAATCAAAACAGATAAACAATATACGGTATTGTGTAATTAAAAATACATTGCCAATTTCAGTTATAAAATTAACTAACAAATTTCTGAAGTAATTCTATTTAGTGATTTATTATGTCGCAACTATTGTTATTTACCACAATTGGCACGTAATATTGATCATGGTCGTGAAGGTCATCAATAAGTTGAGGAAGACCAGCAAAGTTAGGAAGTGACAATGAAAAATCCTTATAAGCATCCATATAATCAATATCAGTGTATTGTACATCCTAAAAAGTAAACATTGATATCAATTAATTTATACAAATTTTAACTAATAAACTAAGAGTTCATACATATGGAATGTTGTTACTTCTCATGTTATTAACTACAGTCTGTACTTCAGAGGTGTTTGCAAAACCCCATCGGCTGAGTTGAAAACCCAAACCCCAGTATGGAGGCATGTAAGAGTAACCAATTAACTATACAAAAATTTTTAAATAAATAAAATACAATATTTTTTTTAATTTAAAAAAGTAATTTACTTTGGTGTATTGCTTAACAACATCTTGAGGTGTTGGTCCAAGGAAAATGTAAAAATCCAAAATACCACCAATAGTCCAATATTGCAAAGCAGGAGCAGGTTGAAATTCAATCTCTTAAATTTTATTCTATTATTAATTTTTTTTTAATAAATTTATTAGAAAAAAACAAATTGTTTACCCATGGCATTGCTGTTTAGCAAAAATACTCCATTGGCATTTCCATCGGATTCAAGGTTCATGTAAAAAGGTTGAACTCCATACAAATTATAAGAATTCTAAAAATTTATAAATCATATAAACTTACAAATTTTATATGACATAATTATACAAAATATATGTCCATAATCACATTTAATCCTCATTTTATAATAAACTATATTTTTTTATTATGCTGATCACATAAAAATTTTGCTTTTTCAATAACACAATCAATTTATCAAGTACCTGAGGGCCATTATCTCTGGCAAACATAGTCCACACTTTCCAGTTGAGATCATGTAAAAGATAATGGTGAACAGCTTCTCCAAAGCCATACACATTGGAAGAGGGAAACTGAGTGGAAATGGTTATAAATTGATCCGAAAATACAAAACCTGGAAGTCCTGTGTCAAAACTGAAATTTAAAATAAATAATTCATCATTTTTAAATTATTTTTTTCTAAATTTAAGTTTTTACATTTTAGCTCCAGTAGAGTTTCTATGGACGGAAATTCCAAATTGTGGAGAACTTGCTGTGTTGACGTAGTAATTAGTGTTTGTAGCTTTAGAAGTTGGTGGAGTTATGTCGATTGGGACTTCATAACGCACTTTTGATGGGTCGTAAAACTAGAATAAATATTGGGGATTTGTAGGCTATGATTTAATTTTTATGCTTTATTTGGTTGTAAATTTGTTATTTCAAAGTTTTATTTCCCTCTTAATTGTTACAATTTTGCCACGCTTTCAACGTTTTATAGGCCTATTTTATAAAATCCCTTAAAGTTTCTCAATGCTGAGTATCAGATTCTCATGTACTCAGAGATTACTACGATTTCTGTCAAGTATTTGATTATTCAAAATGTTGATTATCAAGCAAATATTTTTTTAAAATTTTTTTTAACACTTAAGCTTATTACTTGTTACAGTAATTGATTAAAATATAATTTCATATCTTTTGAATTAGATTTTAAACTAGTTCAGTTGCAATTTTTCTGAAGTTTAAAACTATTGCAAGAACTGTCAAACTGAATATTATCCATACATTTTTTTGGAATTTGAAAAAATATTGAATTTCCAAGTTTATTCAGTAATCTTGTTAAAGCAGATTTAAGTTAAACAAATGTTATGGTTTACAACTACATGCAAATAAGGCTAAATAATGTCACAAAAGGCAACACTTCGTAAAAAAAATTAGAAAATTTGTTAATGTTATTAAAAAAAATTTTTGAATTATTTTTTTTATAATTTTTGAAATTCTCTAAATTATTTTTTGCTTTTTTTTAAACCAGTTTGATTTTTATTCCGAGAACTTACAAAATATTTTTGTTTAGGTCATCCAGAAAGTCAGATTTTATACTAGCAGCAAAAACAACAAAAAACAAACAATAACTAAAACTCAAGTGATTTAAAAGTACTACAATCAAGGAAAAAAATTATTATTGCTAAGATATCAATTAAATAGAAAAATATTAGAGTTACATAAAGGCTCTTGTACCACAAATTGGAAACCATAATACTAAATTAACGTTTATTAAATGAAATATTTTTAAAACTTGGCTCTTAATACAGTAAAAATACCAAAATTTAGGGTTTTAAACTATGTGTAAGGCCTATAATAAGTAAGCATAATATACTGTGTTAAAGTTGCTTACCTTAAGACGAAGTATATTTTCGTCCCAAAACTCTACACTTAAATACAAGTTTTCGACGTCATTTCCGTATATGGTCGGTTGGTCTTGCTTTCTATTAAGACTGAGAATGTAACCCAAAGGAGTATCTATCTTCGTTTCGCTCACATCATATCCATATCCTTCCGGAAAAGTGCACCATGGTGCCGATGCACCCACTTTTTCTACTGTGAGTTGATTCCACACACACCTGCATTTTTTAAATTTAACTTTAAATGTTAACCTTATGATATTTTTACATATTACCCTCTGGCTGTACAATTTTCTTCAGTGGCATTGAGTTCAGGGTAGCAATCAATGAGGGCCTGACCAACTATTATCCCGGGCAGGCTAACACCTATCAGAAATAATAAGCTTAACGACAAATTCGACTGCATGTTAGATGCGCTTGAGGCGAAATGAACACAGGTCTATCTCTATCAGACATTGTGATTCAAGATAAAAATGAATTTCTCAAGGCTATCGCACATTTTGCCAATTTTTGACAATGATTTAGCACGTGATTGTGAGTGACGTCAATTTTTGTTTGGAAAATCACTGGAGATGAAACTGATTTTGAAAGCAGTTGTGCATGCACTGTATTATCACGTCAATTGAATTTTTTAAAGTCATTCTTCCGTCGCCATGCATTTGTTAAAGCTCAAGGAAATAAACAAAATGTTTATTATTCAAAAATTTAAATAAATAATTTTTAGTCATTTATTAACATTTTATTTACTTAAAATATGCGATAAAATACAGTCAACTGTGTATTTTTTTACATCTTTTTAACTACAGTAAATAATATGTTGAACTATATTTATTTTATCTTATTAACATTTAATTTGTTTACCATAGGCCTATTCATTATTTTTACTATACAATAATAGCCTTTATTTTGCATAAAGTAAACAATGTAATAATAAAATACTATTTACTTGTTATAGTAGCAGCTTTTATTCTGTTTAAAATACTCAATCTGATACTGTAATAACAAACTGTAGCCTATTTTTCATTTTATCTTTTAATATTTTTTTTCAATCTTTAATATTGTAAAGCAAGCTGTACTTTTATTTGTTTTGATTGAATACGCTGCTTGAAATATTTAAATGGATTTTCAATGTACAGTGTATAATTAAAAACCATTTGATTTATACATTTTTGCAAAAGTTAATTAATAAACAAGTGTATTTGGTGATTATAAGGCAGTTGAAGACTTAGTTGTTTTAGAGTCACCACCTAAACAATTTAAAAAATATTAAATTTATATCCATATAAATATGCTAATAATTTTTTTTACTTGATTTATAGTGTCATAAGTAATCTGCGATGGACTCAGAGTAATTCCATCCACAGTTACTGAAGTTACAGGCACAATAAATCCATACACTTTGACAGTGTCCAATGAAAAGTTCATTTCAAGCCCATTATTTAAAATTATAATGTCCAAAACATTCTATAACATTTATTTAAAATTGGCAATTGTAATTATTTTTTATAGAAAATTTGTTTTGATTGAAATAAGTTTTTTTTTAAAAAAATTAATTAACTAATAAAAACAAATAAACCTACATTGCTTATTGAGTACTGAATTTGGTTGTAAAGCCCTTTGACATCAGCTTCATAAGTTGTTCCATCATCCCAATACAACTGTCCTTCAGCATTGCCTTGGTCATCCAAAGCCACAAGGATACCCATTGGATTGTTTCGACTAAAATATTAAGTACTCAATTAAATTTAATAATTGAGTATAACAGAATAGTACTACAGTACCTGGCAGCTGTTGTAGTCGATGGTTCTTGAGTCGGAATTATAACTCCGCCTTGCACATGTAATGGAATATAACCATCTAGGGGCGCATCTAATGTTTGTATATTTCCACTTACTACACTGTTTCCAGTATAATAATCGTACCATGTTGCTTGAGGAAAATAAGCATCCACTGAGACTGCTCCCTCATACAGGACTGGTGACACCAATAAGCCAGAACCCCACAAGAACTGGAAACTTACATTCCATGTGTTTACATCAGTTGGGAATCTATGTCAAAATTTCAATAAATTTATATTTAAAAATATAAAATGCTTTTTTTAAGGTTTGAGTACTCATGAAACAGAGGTCTAATAACTGTGGATCCAGTAGTGTGAGCTTGATACAAAAGAGTGTAAAGATATGGGAGAAGACGATAACGTTCAGTCAGGGCTTTAATAGAAGCATTGACAACTCGAGGCCCCAATGATGGAGGGTCTTGAGGCTTTTAATTAATTAATTTTTTATGTTAACTATTGTAAAATAAATTAAATTTTTATTATTAATTTAAGAATAAAATTACTGGTGAGCCAATTGCGTTGTGGTTCCTTGCAAAAGAATAGAAAGAGCCAACTTGCATCCATCTGATACACAACTCTTCAGTGGTGGCTCCATTAAATCCACAAATGTCAGCCCCCACCTAAGTATTATTTTATTTAATTAAAAATTAATTAACTATTTTTAATGTTGTGGATTTAATTACAAATGGAGTTCCAAACATGTTGTACTCCATAATTCCTGCAAAAATTAATAAATAAAATGTAAATTATAAAAGGTGAAGTTTATCGTACCTATTTAATTTATAAATTAAAAAATTTAAATTACCAACAAGCGAATCTCTCATTTGTTCATAGGTACTGGCATTATCTCCTAACCAATGATGGCCATAGCGTCCTGCCCCAGGGTATTGAGACCTGGAGAACAAGAATGGTCTTCTTTGAGGAAAACCTTCAACTAGTGCACTATTCATTATAACATAATAAATATTTAAATAAACTTTAAAAATGTAATTTTTAAAACAAACTTGTGAGTTGTTTTGGTCATAAAATATCCATATAAACTATGAGAGTCATATTGAAGTCCACCAATAGTATATACACTGTCCATACACATTGCATTGCTAGTTAATTTGCCATCTTCTGAACCATAAATTGGTGGGCAATAAGGAGGGTAGTTCAAATTATTATGTTCACAACCGGTGGTAGAACCATCTTCTTCATTATATGCTTCGTTCATATCCTGAGTTAAATAAAAAATGTAAATATTTTTTCACAAGTTAATAAAAATTAAAATTTCAGTTTTACAATCCAAATTCCATCGAAACGTAAACTCAAATTGTTATATGTGTACAGCAATTGTTCTTCCCAATATTTGACAGCACTTGGATGTGAAAAGTCAGGGAAATGGACATCTCCTGGCCAAACCCTTCCTTCCAAAATTGTTCCATTCTCAAATTTAACGAAAACATCATAAGCCAAACCTTGAGTATATGCATAATAATTTGGATCTGTATCAGCAATCCCAGCATCCTACATGTAATACAACAACACCAATTAATTTGTCATAAAAAATACGTGCACTGGTATAAAAAAATTATTTTTTTAATAAATGTTAATTGAAATATGCAAGTTCTTGACAAATTTTGAACTTCATGTACACCTATGTTATAATTTTTTTTTACCACAATTGGCACGTAATATTCATCATGACTATGTAGGTCATCAATTAATTGAGGCAAATCTGCGAAATTAGTAAGTGACAGTGAAAAATCTTTATAGGCATCCATATAATCAATGTCCGTGTATTGTACATCCTAAAAATTGATTATTAAAATTAATTAATTTTTTTAAAAAAAAGTTACTTAATAATTCTCACATATGGCACGTTGTTACTTCTCATGCTATCAACTACACCTTGAATTTCAGCAGTGTTTGCATAACCATATTTGCTAAGCTGGAAGCCCAAGCCCCAATAAGGAGGCATGTATGGGTAACCAATCAACTATAACAAAAAATGCAAACAATTATTATTATTTAAAAAAACTATATTTTTTTTTTCAAAAAAAAATGTATTATGTGATATACTTTTGTGTATTGCTTGACAACATCTTGAGGTGTTGGTCCTAGGAAAATATAAAAATCCAAAATACCACCAATTGTCCAATATTGCAGAGCAGGAGCGGGTTGAAATTCAATCTCTTAAATTGCATTAATTATTTTTTAGATATTCAATAAAAAAATTGACAGTTTACCCATGGCATTGCTGTTCAGCAAAAATACACCATTTGCGTTTCCATCATTTTCAAGGTTCATGTAAAATGGTTGAACTCCATACAAATTACCAGTATAGGTGTGCTATAAGTGACAATAAGCACTATAAAATCACATTTATTTTAACAATATTATGCAGTAATTAATTGTGCCAATCGCATTCTGCTCCTTAATAAATGTTTTTTGAAAATATTTAATGATCAATAAAATAAAATTAAGAAAGTGTTTTGTTGCATTTTTTTCTCAGTTTTTTTTTTTTTAATTTAATTGTTTTAATGATGTGGAGCCCTGAAGTGCACGCGCATTTAACTTCAATAGCAAAACCCTAATTGACTGATTAATCAATAATTACATCAGGATTAAAGCCTCTGGTAAACATCGTCCACACATTCCAGTTAAGATCATGTCGAAGGTTGTTGTGTACAGCTTCTCCAAAGCCATAAACATTAGAAGATGGAAACTGAGTAGAAACGGTTATAAATTGATCTGAAAATACAAAACCTGGAAGTCCTGTATCGAAACTAAAATTTAAAAAATAAACTTATAAGCACTTTCAACTTTTTTTTTTTGAAATTGATAATTTTACATTTTAGTTCCAGTAGAGTTTCTTATGACTGAAACTCCAAACTGTGGGGTATTTGTTGTTCTGACGAAATAATTAATGTTTGAAGCTCTTGAAGTTGGTTTATTTATTTCGATTGGAACTTCGTATCTCACTTTTGAAGGATCGTAGAACTAAAATAAATAATTCACTTTTAGATTATTAGCATTATTTATTTTTCAGTATTCCATTTGATAGAAAATTCGCTATTAAATTTTTCTCCAATAATTGTTACAAATAACTTTTACGAAGAAATAGGCCTACACATACCAAAAATTAAAAACTTTGCATTTGATCACTAATAAAAATTTATAATTTTAAACTAATAATTACTGTACAGTATTTAAAAGAGAGTTTTGCACCTTGAGTCGAAGAATATTTTCATCCCAAAATTCCACACTCAAATACAAGTTGTCGACGTCATTTCCATGTATTGTCGGTTGACTTTGCTTTCTATTTAAGCTAACAATATAACCTAAAGGAGTATCTATCACAGTTTCACTTTGGTCGTATCCGTATCCTTCCGGAAAAGTACACCATGGCGGAGTTGCACCGACTATTTCCGTTTCACGAACAGTCCACACGCACCTGTACTTATAATAATTTTAATTTAACATAAAATGCAAACTAGGTTATATAATATTTTAAATGTTACCCTCTTGCTGTACAGTTTTCTTCATTGGGGTTGGAATCAGGATAACAATCAATGAGGGCCTGACCGACTGTTAACCCTGGCAGACTAACTCCTAGCAGCAACACTAAGCTTAACCACAAAGTAGACCTCATATTAAACGCCCTTGAGTGGGAATGATTGCGAGTCTATACCCATCAGACTTAAATCTTGAATGTTTTTAAGTGTTTCGAAGATAAAAAATAAACTTTTTGAGATTATCGCACATTGACAATGATCTAGCCCACAATTGTAGATAAGGTCAATATTGATTGGAAAAATCTACAAGAGCAGATGTACTGTACTTTTATGTTAACTGAATTTTATAAAGTCATTCTTCCGCCTACTTGCATGTCTTCTTAAAAATAAGCCACTTATTTTAATAAGTTTTTATAATAAGCATACTGATTAATTAATTTGTTTGACTGTAATAAATTAATTGCAACTTAAAATTTAACAATTTAAAATGTATAAAACGTTTACGCTCAATTGTTTTTTTATATACCGCACCGAGATTTTTTTCCTTGTTTGTTCCGTCTCAGCTGTTTTTTTAAAATAAAAAAAAATTGTCATGTTCAATGACGTCACGCCGTTAGATAAATAAAAAATGTAATTGAAAAAAAAACCCCAACTTGTAGCAATAGTATTTTTGAGAAAGTTTTTATTTTTCTGATACATAATAAAAATGCTTTTAAGTTATAAAGTTTTTTCATCTTATTTTTTCTCATCTAGCAACATTATTTTGTGAACATTATTGTACTGTTTTCTTAGTTTCCAGTAGCCCACACCTCGATTGATAACTACGACTAAAATAAGGTACCGGTAGTTCTTTAAAACTTTTAAGAAAAAAACCTTGATTAATTTTGGTTCTGCTTTTACAACTACGTACTGTATACCTGATTTAAAAATTTGTAAACAAAAGTTTAAACTGAGATAGGTAAATTTTATTTTTTTATGTCTCTCAGAAAAAAACGTTCAAAAATTTTTTTTTTATATAAAATACATGAAAATTATTGATGTCACGGATTTGCTCACGGTGTTCGATTTGGCTCAAAATAATGTCCTTAATTAACGTAAAATGTCGAAATGGAAATGAACTCATTTTTATTCACGAATTTAGTTTTTTGTCCAAATTACGATAGCCGAAAAAAATAAAACAAATAAGTTTTATGTGGCTATTGCGTGTTCAAATTTCGGCAATTGCAGAAGAAAAATGACAAACTCAAAATTGATAGAAAAAAATATTACTAATAATAATCTAAAAAAACCGGTAACTGGACTAAAGCTTAGTTTTGCTTACCCTGCTTGCATTATTTTGAAATAAATTTGAATATTTTTGCTGGTAGTTTGTGATTTTGTACACATTTTATTTTTTAAAATCACAAAATCATTATTTTTTTTTAAAAAAAATGTAAATAGCATCTGTTAACCTTCACATTTAAATCCTTAACAAAATGAACATACTCATTAAAAAAAACCAGTTAACAAAAAAAAATTATAATTAGCGTTAGCGTGTATCTCAACATTTTTCTTTTTTTTTTTTTTGCAAATTTTGGTTTAACATTATTTTTCAGTTATTGCATAAATATCCCTTTTCTACATTTATCAAAATGGAAAGTTTTTTTAGAAGGTGGAGCTAAAAACTAGTTTAAATTGTCCAATTTGGAATTACATTTTGTGGTGTTGTATTTTGCTTCCGAAAATAATATTTTACGAGCTTTATTTTCATTACAAAGTGCCCAAAAAATATTTCTAGGTGATACCCCAGGGAAGCTTACTATGTTTCAATCTAATAAAAATACTGTAAAACGCGCTAGACAGGCCAAACAATATCATTTTATCAGTTTGCAATTTCCCGTTACAAACCTTTATATCTAATAGAAAATAAAAATATTATTTTGCCAAAACACTTTTACGATACGGCAATTAAGATTAAAAATATCGTGCACCTTATCAATCAGTGTTAATTACGGTACATGTATTTTTAAAGTAAATTTAGCTCTAACAATGACCAACTTTTCAATTATTATTAAACAGGCTGCTAACGGATTGTCTTAATGACAAGTATTATTCCTTTTAAACTACACATAATAATTTTGAGGTTACGCGCGCCAACCGGAAATTAGAATCTCGATATTATATTGGTAGGCAGATAAAAATGTCAAACTAGTTCGCTAATCTCCACGTCTTTTAAATTATTTTTTTTTTTTTTATTTGTCATCCCCAAACGCCAAATTTCATCCTCTGCATTTCTATTGTATGGCATGCAATAAAAACGAATCAGGTCATCTGCTCCGATCTCTCTCTGTCTCTCTCTCGCTTACTGAACCTGTTTCACACATTGACTGACCGTTATTTTCGCCCGCAAACCAACTTTCACTTGCCAATATTTATTTTTTTCTCCTTTAAGTTTCAGCAATTAATTAACAGTTACTAATTTCTTTCCCCACCCACTGGCGCTGTTAAATAGAGCGCGTTATTTGTTTCCAATCAAAAATGGATTGCTGAGTTGCATTCCGAACACATACCTGAATATATACAGTATACCTAGGAGGATTATCCTCCTAGAGTATACGCTGCCGGGTTAACTTTATTGTTGAAAAAAATTATCTTGTATTCTTATGACGGCACTTTCTAATAAAACAACTCCCGCTATTAACTTCTTGAAAGTTTTTGATTTGGCAAATACCGTACATTTTAGAGAGCCGGCTCAGACATCAGTTTCCTGGGTTCAGCGGGCGCCCCACATTTTTAAGAGCTTAAGAGCAACAAAGTTTAAAATCCACTTCTGGTTACCTGTCGGCAATCCACTAATATAATGCTCTTCTGAGCCCCCAAGGTTTTCTAATCGGCTCTGTTTGACTTTGATCTACAGTGTTGTTTTATTTATTTTTCATGTTGCACTGATCTACTGACCTATTGCTCTTTTGCATTGATCTTAAAACTGTTAACTAACAACAGACAAGAAAATGAATATTTGGCGAATTTTTATCCGTTCTGCATAAAAAATTGTGACTTTCACTTGATGACGTATGGCTGGTTTTTTGGGCAACAAAATATTGGTCATAAATGGGAAATAAGCGTTTATTATAACGGTATCTAATTTGATAATTATTAAAATACTCAAATAGGGGTAAATATACTCAAAAGATTGTTACACAATTTTTAATTTCCATTACCGATTATGATTACTAAAGGGGGAGCACACCAGGAAATTGCAATTTCTTCCGTGAACAAATCTCTAAACAATTTTCATATACGAAAAATTACGCAGGAAATAAGGTTTTATTTAAAAAAAAAATCATTGGAGCAAATCTTGCTATTTTTTTGTAAGTTGCTTTTTTTTTTATCGATTTCGCGTCGAGTTGTGTTAGTGAAAGCTTCCACTTTACGGATTTTGAATAATCGAGTAAACAATTTTCGTCGTCATGACAACGACCCACTCAACCATTTCCCTAACACAAATCTCCTTTCAATTTTTTTCTTTTCTCTATTACATAATTGAATTTTTTTCACTTTGTATTATAAATTCGATTTATATTCAAAATTACGAAATAAAATATTACGGAGTATAATATAAAAAAAACTTTAAATGTTTTCTCAAATTTTGAAAAGTTTTATTGCAAAATTAGAATTATGATTATCTGTTCCATTTTCTTTTTTTTTTATCTAAAAAAATAATTGAAGGCCTTGATGTAATAAACTATTAATTTTTTTTTTTTTTTTTTTTTTAATTTTAACAAACTAAAAAAAAGTTTTAAAAGTTCATTTGTCAATTTAAGATAAATTTGATGTTAGTATTTTTTTTTATCTTTTACTTTTTCCCATTCATTAAAACTTTAATGAGTAAATTTTTGAATAGAAAAATTTGAGCATTTGAACATTTAAGCCTCCGGTTTTGCACCAAATAAAACTGCTCTTTTAAGAGCATTTAATTGTTGTGCACAATGATTTACTAATAATAAATGCAACTGCAAGATAAACTGAACTTTAATATTTATTTCTACTTTTTGAAATCTTCATAAAAATAAGGAATCTACAGCGTCATAATTATACAGGACTTTTTTTTTATTTATAACTCAGAAAATGAAAAATGAGCTTATAATAATTCTATCTCCTTAATGATGCAAGCTCTTCAATTCCAGGTCTATTTTTTGCCGCGATCCAATTTTACAGGTCCCCAGTGGCGCAATTGGTTAGCGCACGGTACTTATAGAGCAGTATTCGTGTTGTATGAGCAATGCCGGGGTTGTGAGTTCGAGCCTCACCTGGGGAATTATTTTTATTAATTACGGAATATTATTTTTTCCTAACTTTTAACAATAATTATTTTACTATAAAGTTAAAACTTAAAACTTTATCAAATTGATTGCTAACCAATCTGTTCAGGCCCACATTTTTGAGGGGTTCGCTCTGCCACCAATGTATCGAGAAAATTTATCCATTTTTACAAACATTTCATATAAAATGATTTAAAAATGCAATCTAAGATTCTGTTTTTAATTAATGATAAAAAATTACCAAACTTAATTTTTAAAATTTTTCTGTATCAAAAAAAAAAAAATAATAATGATAGAACAAAATCAATGCTATGATACACATTGCTACAGTATACAATTAATTTATTTACAGTGTAAATTTAATTTATTTAAATTGCGAATAACTATCAACTGAAATTACGTATAAATTCATTTTTTATGCGCTTTTTATTTCAGCTGCTATCAATTAAGGACTTGTATTAAATCTGTTTTTAACCAAAAAAAATACATAAATAAAAGTTGATTTTTTAAATACCAGTATTATGGAGAAAAAAACTTCAATAAATAAAATGGGAATAAAACAGTTTGAAATCGGATTAAATTGCATCTCCGAGGAAAAAAATTTAAATGCCGGGAGTAAACAATTTTCTAGGTCAAAATGAGTACAGCATTTTTTGTTATTATTATTTCTCGTCTTTTCCTTTTTTATTATTTATTTTTGAGAAAGTAATACATTGTCATCTCCCAATCAGATGTAAGATCGTGTTTTTGCTTTCGAGTAGAAAAGAAAATTTTGGTTGCGATTCGGAGGTTGGTTCAGTCAGTCAGGTAGTTTAGCTGGCCAACTTATTTTTTTTTTATTTAGCTTATGACCAACCCCAAAACAGAAAAAAAAAACGCGAAAGGAAAGACGACTCGATGCTGCTGCTGCCTCAAAAGTCGATTATTAGTGAGAGATAAATGTTGACTATTTAACGGTGCTGCCGAATCGATTAGGAGAGAGAGAGAAGAGAAGAAAAAATGAAGATTGTGTTGGTGGTAAGTTAACGTTTTCTTACATTTCGGTTTTTAATCGGTTAATATAACGTTGAACTTGTTCGGTTTGTTCACCTTTTTTTCTGCACACATTTTACGGTTACTTTAATTTAACTTCCTTTTCATTTTTTTAAAATAAACTTACATTAAAAGTATTATATTTTTTAAGAATAATGTTTTCCTCTTATCACAATTAAGTGTGAAATTTTGATTCTTTTAATGAAAAATTAACCTGAATTTCGAATAATTACTGCATTTATTTTTAAAGTGTTAAAAAGTTGGAAAACTATAGCAAAAACAAAATATAACTGTAATTATATTTAAAAAAATTAATATTTTGAACTATTGTTTACATTTTTTTCAATAAATTTTAAAATGGTTGTTGACATTTTTTAACTGAATTTTAAAATTTGCTGTTTACATTATTAAGCTTTATTTAAAGTAATGTTCACATTTTATTTAAGTTTACTATTAAAATTTGATCTAATTAAGTTCAATTTTGAGTGAGGTACTTTTTTATAATGTTATTAAAATAATATTCATAAATTATCTGGTACAAAAAATCAATATTTATTACAGTTATAAAAAAGATTTTATTACTCGTTGCCTATTTCGTTTTCATTCGTGACTAATAATTAGTTTAAGTTGTAAAAAAAACAAAAAAAATATTCGCAATTAGTACGTTAGTCTAGTTAATTAATTGATTTAAAAATAAAAATGTATCGTCGTTAGATATAGGCTACGGGGGAAAAAAATTTTCTCGTTTGATACCGGTAATGATTGTTTCTGACCAGGCAATATTTCAGTTAACTTTCACCGCAATTGAGCATGAAATCACGTGACTCGGAAAAATATACATGCTGGTGGTTAAAAAAAAAATGCCGGTAAATCTTTCGAAATGTACTTCGTGCATAAAGGAGAAAGTAACGCGAAACATATATTAAAAAAATAATAATAATCTCAGTGAGGAAATGACATACATTTACGCAACAAAAGAGAAAATAATATTACTATTTACACGCAATTTTAAACCCTCCAATTTTTATTTTATTATTATTATTATTGTTATCTAAAGAAATGTACAGCGCAATTATAATACTGTACATTTTCTACTTTTCATCTTCTTTTTTTTTGCTTTATTAACTTTTTATTCTAATAAACTCTGAATTAAAAAATTTCTTTTTATTAAAATTAAGTCAACATTATAAATCAATTTTTTCTATTATTTCTATTCTTATAACTGACTCTTTTAAGATTACTGTGTCACAAATAAAACCACTTTTTTTTTCGTATTTCAATAAATTAGATATGCTGAAATAATTTATATAGCATTAATGTTTTTTATTTATATTTTTAAAGTTGATTTAAAATACTGTACAAAAAAACAAGAGCAAACTATAGAGATTAACGAAGAAAGAATCAATTTATACCAACAACTTTACAAAAAATATAACGCGTTTTTGCATTCTCATTAATTGCCTACAATGAGAACTTGGTTATAACGACCTAGAATAAAACGATTTGTTGGGTATAACGTCATTTTTTGGAAGCGATGTGGCAATAACATTAAAAAAACACGGTTGTTGTGCTATGAAAATGCGATAATCTCTGCTATAGCGTTAAAAACACTAGAATAATCTTTTTCCCAAATTGTTTGCAATATTGCACCAAATTTAATGATTTACTTTTTCGAATAATTTGATTAAGAGATACATAATACGATATTACGTACCTCTCTATTTAACGATTTTCCTTTTAATAGTAAAAAAAAAAAAAAAGTATGTAATTTTAAATTATTTGTTTTAATTTCGTGCTTATAAATCTCAGTTATTTAGTGCATGTAATTGAAATGTGAAAAATAAAAATTCGTTAAAATGCGTGAAAAAACCTCCCGTTAAATCGATGTTTGTAAACCAGGTCTATCGAAATGTCCGTCTGTGTATTTTTAATCCTAATTAAGGTATAAAAAAAAGCTGCCTTCTTTTTTAAAACATTACGCCGACAAAATAAAAAATGCAACACGCAATTAACGAAAATTTAGAACATCAGATTTCGATCAACAACCAAACAACAAGAACAACAAAAAAAAAAGCGAGACAGGCAAATAAGTTTACGAAATGAATTTTAAAACATTAAAATTTTTATTGGGGAGAAAACATTTTTTTTTTTTTTTTCAAACTTGACACTCGTAAAAAGTTGTCAGATGTTGAAAGTTTCCGGGTTATTCAATCAAAAACAGTGAGAAAGGGGGAGAGGGAAAAAAAAGTTGTCCTACACTTTCACTTTTTTCTAGGTAAACGACTGTTTCTAAGATAACAAAAAACACACACACACGACGTAATACTCGTAGATTCGAAGACGAGAGTCATAGCGTCACCTGTGTGTGTTTAGCCTATATAGGATGAGCCATAACATGATTAACCTGGTCACACTTTACCGTTTTAAGTTTGAGGTCACATTGAAAATTCAAATGTTTACCATTTTTACTATTTATTTAAAAATTTATGATGAAGATGCAAAGGAAAAAACCATAACTAGGGCATGCGATATGAGTGCAATGGTCATCAGGTAAAATAAGCTCATCCCCCCACCTCTTAGTATTATCTCCCACATTCGTCTAACACCCACGTAAAACGATTTGAAAGCTGGCAAAAAGTTACTTTCTTCAATTTACAAACAAAAATTGCTTTTCACATCTATGAATAAATTTGCACACTTTTTTTTTTTTTACTTGTTTTATTTTTTTGTGTTATTGGCCTGAATTCTTTTCTTCACCGAAAAAACAACGCTAAAAAAAATAATTATAACAGTATTCGTTTAATTAATAACGGGGTTTTTTTTTATATAGATAGCGCGTTTATCCTACGACATTTTTTAAAAAATTGAATGAGCATTAATAAGGTCGCTTTTTATAGCTAATAAAAATTGATTTAAAAAAAATAGCGTTTTTGAATAAATTATTGTTATTGTATAGTTTGTTTTAGGCAAATTGCTTGTGAGGAAAAAACGTTTTATTTGGTTGTTCATACTGTAGCTAAAAGATCGAAATGTACTTAAAAATAGTTTTACAAAAAAAAATATATAGACACATAATTTTATAATTAAGTCATTTTTTCCCCCATCTGTTGGCAGCCAATTTAATATCGAAATTATTATTAACTCAAAAGCTCAAAAATTGGAGTTGCCAGATTATTGCTGCAAGCTTATTTTAATGATAATTTCTATTACATTAAAGTATAACTACAAACACGTTCCTAAGCTTGTTCAATTTCAATTATGCACTATATTTGATGTACCCGGTATCAGTAAAAGTATAATAATTATTGAAGTCTGAATCAGTAAAATCAGGATGAAACAAGATTGGAAAAATCTTGAAAAGCCAAAATTACATCAGAGGTTACTTTTATGATAAGCAGTTACTGCATTTATCACTTTGTTTTCCAACTTTTTTTTTTTTTTTATGATTAATACCGTATAATCAAGAACACTAAAATCCGGTTATTTTAATTTTAATCATCGCGTACGACTCTACCCCCAAAGTAATAAAAAAATATGTAGGCCTACTCGTTAAACGAGTTATTTTTCGATGTCACGTGCGATTGTGTTCCACAAAATATTAATAAATTGCCATCGAAAATTTGATTTAATAAATATAAACAAAAAAAATTAATTTCTAGTTTCAATTGTTGTCAAAACAAAATATGTTATCAAAAACGCATCAAATAATATTTTTTATTTAAATAGACAGTAATAATACCCAGTGTAAGTTGTCAAAATAATATCTCTAAATGTCACTTTATAAACAGTTTGAACGAAAATTTAGGTTAAGTAAAAACTATTCAATAGAAATAATAAAGATGCAATATTAATTTGATTAAAAGGGGTTTTTGACTTGAGAAGCGCATCAAAAAAATTATTTATTTTTATTTTATTATTATTATTAATTTTTTTTTAATTTTTCATTAGATTGCGTGCGCCATTTGCTTGGTGGTTCAAAGTGACGCTGATCGACCATTCTATGGTACGTCATATCCTCACCAATTGCGTCGTCACGATTTTCAAATGTCAGACAATGGTCGCCACAATTATGCTTATCAATACGACCGGTCAGCCGATAGTGACGTTCGAGTGCACGTGACGTCTCAACCGAAATCATTGCCTTATTACAACAAGGAGTCACCTGCTCCAATATCTCCTAACCCCTACTCCACCATCTACCGTGGCGACGCCGCCCAGCAAAATGATGCCCGACCTGCCGTCACGTATCAACCGGAACCCGCGTATAAAGCTTCCTACGTGACACCGCTGACTAAGTATCAGATCGACGTAAACGATCACGGTTATCGTTACCGAACTCTGAACGATCGAACGGACGTTTTCGTGTACTTTCAATCAAAAGCGGTGCCTGGAACGAAAAAGAGCTACTTGCGTTACGTGGACCAACCCATGTCTTACCAAAGACCAATTGCCAATAACGTAAATTATGTGACGCATAATAAAGACGCTCAAATAAATCAGTACACACGACCGGAAGTTAATGTTGACCACGACGACCATGATGATGATGATGATGACGACGACCACAAAATAGATGTTCGTTTTAGAGGTGACGCTCCTTCGCCAAACAGCAACTCACCCTATAAACAAAATCAGCTTCCGGTACAAAATAATTATGATAATGCTCAACAATCTTTTTCGTATCAAGCTCCTGTATCACAAGCTGAGTACTCTCAAGATCAACCAATGAGTAAAGGTTTTAGATATGCCCAAAATACATATCATGCGCCGTATGTGACTGGTGGTGTTGAGCAAAAACCAATTAGTAGCCCACACGTAAACACTGAATATTTAATCAGTAGACCGATTGCAACGCAGTCTGATTCATACGATGACGATAAAGTAGACGTTCGATACAGAAATAATGCTCCTCAGCGAGAGATCTCTTCGCCATATAAACAAACTGCGGTTCCTGTACAAAACAATAATTATAATAATCATCAACAAACGTTTTCCTATCAAACTCCAGGCTCAAATGCTGGTTACTCTCAATATCAACCGGCGAGAAAAGGTTTTAGATATGCTCATAATACATATCACGCACCGTATATAACAGTTAATGCACAAAAACCAACTTATAATGTTGAAAATACGCAATATTCAAACACTGGAAGCATTAACAATAGACCGATTGCAACACCTTCCGTCGTATATGATGTTGATGATGATGACCACGATAGTGACGATTATAAAATGGACAATCGGTACAGAAATAATGCTCCTCAACAAAGCTTCAATTTACCCTATAAACAATCTATGCAACAAAATAATAATAATTATAATAATCACCAGCAAACGTTTTCCTATCAAACACCAGTGTCACAAGTCAGTTACGCTCAATATTCTCCCTTAAGAAATGGTTTTAATTACGCTCCTAATACATTTCGCGCGCCATATACAAATGTTAATGTTCAAAAACCCACTGGTTACGTTCAAAATTTGCAATATGTAAACACTGGAAGTGCAAATAACCGACCTATTGTAGGTAATGATTATAAAATAGAAAATCAGTACAGAACTAATGCTCCTCAGCAAAGCAGCAATGTACCCTATAAACCAGCTGTTGTAACTGTACAAAACAATAATTTTAATAATCCACAACAAACATTTTCCTATCAAACTCCGGCGTCACAGGTTGATTACGCGCAATATAAACCAGCAAGAAATGGTTTGAGTTATGCTTTTAATACATTTCGTGCTCCGTTCACAAATATTAATCTACAAAAGCCGAATTCTGATTCATATGATGATGACCGCGATAGTGATGATCGTAACATTGATGTGCGGTACAAAAATAATGCTCCGCCGCAAAACATCAATTTACCTTATAAACAAACCGGGGTTCCTGTTCAAAATAATAATTATAACCGTGCTCAACAAACTTTTTCCTATCAAACGCCGGCGTCACAGGTTGCCTACTCTCAATATCAATCAGCAAGAAACGGTTTTAGTTACGCTCCTAATATATATAACACACCTTACGCGCCTGCTAATGCTCAAAAACAAACTGGTTTCGCTGAAAATTTAGCATATCAAAACGTTGGAAGTGGACGACCAATTGTAACGCAACCTAATTCATATGACCAGGATGATGATGATGATGACCATGATAGCGACGATCGTAAAATAAACATTCAATATAAAAATAATGCTCCTCCACAAAACTTTAATTTACCTTATAAAAACACAGCGGTTCCAGTGCAAAATAATTACAACAATGCTCAACAAATGTTTTCTTATCAAACTCCAGCGTCACATGTTAGTTATTCCCAGTATCAACCGGAAATAAATGGGTTTCAGAATACTTATCGTGCACCTTATGGCCCTGTCAATGAGCAAAAACCAGCTGGTTACGTTGCTAACACGGCTTATGTAAACGCTAATATTGGTAACGCCAGACCATTTGTAACGCATCATGATTTGGATGATGATGATGATGACGACGATAGTGATGATCATAAAATAGATGTTCGTTTTAGAAATAATGCTCCTCTTCAAAATGCCAATTTACCATATAAACAAACAGCAGTTCCAACACAAAACAATAATTATAACAGCAATCAACAAATGTTTTCCTATCAAACACCAGCGTCACAGGTTGGATACCAACAATATCAACCGACAAGAAAAGGTTTTAGTTACGCTCACAGTAGCTATCCTTCCCAAAAACCAACTGATTATGCTGCAAACACCGATAATGGTAATACCAGACAATATGCACCACATTTCAATTCACATGACGACGACGATGATGATGATGACCATCAAATAAATGCTCCTCTTCATTCAACTGTTTTGCCACAAAATAATTACAACAACCCAATGTTAAGCACCAGTTACGGCGGCAATAATGCGCCACAAAATTATAACTATGCAAATTCAAGGCCTTTAAATTACAAAGTATCGCGCCCTACAAGCACCAACTACGGTAATAATCAACCAGCTATAGATGTGAGGTTTGGAGATGCGGCAGGCTCCGTCAATAGCAATTATGGCAATAATAATCCCCAAGATAAACCCAATAACAATAATTACGGTGGCGCTCAACCATCGATAGACGTCCGCTTTAAAGAAGGAAATATTGAAGGAAATAGTTATTCTAATAACGCGCGTGACTCTGTTAATTACGGCAACTTTCAACCGCAAATTGATTTCCGACTTAATCAAGCGAGGAACGGTTACGCGGATAACGGACCACAAAATGTAAACTATGCTAATCCAATGAGCTTTACCTATCTAAGGACAAAGGTGACTCCCAATTATGACCAGCCAGCAATTAACGTGCGCTTCATAGGACAACCAACTCCGAAAAGCAACAATTACGTTCCATCCTCAACGCCGGCTCAAAGTTACGAAACACCATCATCAATAATTGCGCCATCCGTTTACGCAACGCCTTCTACGCCGGCATATGTAGCGTCATCTACACCAGCTTATGGAATGTCGTCAACACCAGCTTATGGAACGTCTCTAAAACCAGTTTACGGAACGTCATCATCAACACCAACTTATGAATCGTCGCCAACACCAGCGTACGGAACGTCACTAAAACCAAATTATGAATCGTCACCAACACCAGCGTACGGAACGTCACTAAAACCAACTTATGAATCGTCACCAACACTAGCTTATGGAACGTCATCAACACCGGCTTACGAAACGTCATTTCAAAATTACGTCACTCCCGTTCAAAACACTAACCAAATTCGTTACGACTCGGCGTTTAAAAGAGATTTTTCGAGTAGCATTTTACGAGCTTTTTATTTAAATAGTCAAGGGGGTAACCACGGTTACGGTTACAACTACGGCGGGGCGGATAGTAACGTCGTGTTAGGTTTTAAATCTGCTTTAGCGGGGAATAACCTTTACAAACGTAACGCGGGCGTGTTTAACGAGAGTAGAGTCAGTTACGTTAATCGTCGCGGTGATTACGACCAACAACAGATACCGCTACAGCAAATACCGTATCCGTTACTGCAAAGGCCTAAACCTAATACTGACGGCCCTTTGAGCACGGTGGGAGAGCCCTTTGTACTCGTCCGTAAACCAGATTTACCCGACGACAAAGGTCGCCAAGAGTACAAATTGCCGGAATTGACCAACATAAATTCCAAAGAAACTGCGTTGCGTTTAGCCAACGTCAACAAAGACGAACTCTTCCGCAGTTTATACGCGACAAATCCGGAAGCTTACGGGTTGATAAATCCTGCTAAATACGCGCCGCTAAACGTGCTGGGACTTCCGCCAAAATTTCGTTTCGACCATCCGTTGGGAAATTATAACGGTTTTCGGCCCAAAGTTTACCACGGAAATTTCGAACTTCCCGGACCGGTAGTTGATCACGGCGTACGCAGAGGAAACGGACAGTACAATGACCAATACAAATTTCAAAGAATTTATGACACTCATCCTGGAACGGATCGGTTGGTCAATCCGGAACGAGGAGGACCCTTAAACGTCATGGGACTTCCGCACAAATTCAGATACCCGGCCCCCAACGGACAAGTCAATGGATTTCGACCGCCGGAAGTGTTATCTAATAAATATCTGCCCGGTCCAGTGGTTGACGTTCTTTTAGACCAACCTGTGCTACCTAAAGTCTATCCCTTGTCTCAGGATGAAGAGACTCGCTTCTACTCCAGCCAAAACGCAGGAAGCGATAATTATAACGATAAAACGATTTATAGAAGCGACTACAAAACGGTTCAAAGGCGAAACGATGCAAGGTATGAAAATATTTTAACGTCTTTCTAAGAGCAAATAACTCACAGCTAAAAATATATAGGCTTATACGGTATTTTTTTTAATCTATAAGAAAAAAAATCGATTTGATTTGATTGATTGAATTGTTTGTTTGTCCTTTAAAGCTCGAAAAGCGTGAGTAGAGATCGATTGGAAGAGCGTCTCCCATTAGCACGTTACTCCCAAGGTCCCATCACTTACAAGAGGCTTCCGGCCATCGTGAATAAACCTGCGGAAACCGCTCAAAAAATTAACTACAATCACCCCATGATCAAATCGTACGTAGCAAAAACCAAGCAGATGATTGAGTCTTTAACCGGGAGCGAGGAGGTGAGAGAGCGACCTTTCATATACTCTCGACCACTCATCGCTAATAATAAATCCAGGTAAATCGATGAGAATTTACCCTTGTTCACATCATGATAATTTATTCCGAGTGCCAACCAATCATTTAGGATGAATAAATTAAATTACAAATTTACACGCATTCTCATTTTTATAAGTTTAATTCATTTAATTTTTTTGCAAAGTAGACATCTTTTTTTGATTTACTTAACATTTTTTTTTATAATTATTATTGTATAATTTATGGAAATTGTTTTTTTTTTTCCCGCTTACTTCTCATTCGATTTTAACGCCGTAACTTCCATTTCTCGTAACTCCCTGTATTGCGTTGGCGTTAACAATGCCCTATTTAATAATATATCGGTAATTTAATTTTAATTATTGTAATTTAATATTTAATTAATTGGATTTCGTTAACCTTCGTAACGTATGCAAAGTGACGTTAAAACCGTGACGTTTTAACACTTCATACGCTTTGCAGCATTCTTCATCTTCTGCCACGTTTAAACGAACCGGAACTTCAAAAGCAATTTCTTCGTACTAGAATTATTATTTTTTATAAATGTATCGTTATTTTAATATTATTATCTACTGACCAGTTCGCTGCCGGCGGAAGATCGAACAGATTCGTCTTCTCGGTTGATATCGATGTTATCGATTTGATCAGTGACGCCGGCAGCTGATAAATCAACCGATTGCTCATTCTCTAATTCATTTTCGCACGCTAAATACATTTTTGTAACTTGTTAATTAATAAATTGTATGTGATTTTCATAAATTAAGATAATTTATTGCTCTATTTTCTATTGAAATTTATATTTTCAGATAGAGATTTATTATTTTTAAAAACGTTTATAATTTTCTCATGTTTTACGTGTTTTTGTGTGCTGATTTTCCTCACTTTTCTTCGTGTTTGAAGGAATTGAAGATTGCGAAAGTCTGCAATAATTAATGATTATCGCATGTTATAATTTTTGTAAATAAATAAAAATTAAAATGCAAAACTGCACGTACGTTTTTTGCTGCTTAAAACTTTTGGCTTTGTTTTCAACCTGATTTGTTGCTTTTGTTGAGTGTTTACTCGATGTTTTTAACGAATTTGAAGACAGCTGTTTACTAGAAACGCTTTTTGTCTAAAAATATAGTAAAAACAATAATTTTAACCAAAAAAAAAAATACGCTAAAGGTTTTATTAAACTTTACTAATTTGGAGCCAGTTTTAGTAGATTCCGGAGCTATCTCAGCTGATTGTTTCACTTTGGGGGTAGAAACGCTGAGTTCCGATTCGCTGTCAACATCTGTCGTTTGACGTGACGCTATATCGAATCAAACGTAAATTTTATTTATTTATTTATTTTTTTTTTTCAATAATGGTATTAAATTTTAGGCGAAAACCTGTCATCGATTGCAAAACGCGGCGTTTATCTCGATCGAAACTGGGTTTGGAGTGTAAACTTCCGCGCAAATTGTAGGAGGAATAATGACTCTTGCTTTTAATCAAAGGGCCGGCGTGATCATTGATGGATTCAACGTCACTAGGCACCGGTGAAACGTCGCAAATCATGGTGGGAATGTCTCCTCCGCACGGCGAAAACACCAAGTTTGGCTCACCCGGCGAAATTAACCCACTAAAGTAAACAATATCAACGATGTCACAAAAACTACTACAAATAAAAACGGCGATACAGTTTTTGAATAAATTTTCACTCCCGAAATTTAAGAGTAAGAAAAATAACCAATTCAAAATGCCTGAATTTGGTTTAAAATTAGGCATTTTTAATAAAATTTGATCTGAAATCAAGTTTAATCGGGATATAAATTTTATGCACTGAAAATTCAATGTGCTGACCCTGTTTGTACAAGTATCAACATCGCATTGTTAAATTACCGGTATTTATTAATTTTGTAATTTTAGGTTTTGCAAACTACTTGCATAGCCTACTTGTGTTAATTTTTTTTTTTTTTTTTTTTTTTTTTTTTTTTTTAATAATTTGCGTCCTCACAGGACAAAATTGCAAAACAACCTTTCCAATGCCCCCCGTTCAACAGGGTCTCGACAAAAGCTTTTATCAGCTGTTAAATTAATTTACAAGGGGTAACCGTTAGGGGGGGGGGGGGGGAGAATGACATATTTTATTTAAATAAATTTTAAAACCAGTTTGAAATATAAAAAAATTACTTTCACTCATGCGCAATGTATTTATTTTTATAAATTATTTCCAACTTTTATTTTTACTTAATCGACAGTTAAATTATTAGGCCTCACCTGTTCATGTGGTTCGTGTTGGCCTTCAATCGATTGCCGTGAGATTCCGATTGATTCGCGTCACGCTTAACTTTCCCTGCCGCTTTAGTAGGCACAATGGCGGCGGCTGAGTTCACAGCTCGCCGTGCTTTCCCGCTGCCATCACCAGCTGATTTTTTGGTTTTACACGGCGCTGATTTGGCGGCACTTTTCTTTTTGCTTTTAGCATTCATTTTCTGCGATGATTCTTCCATTTTTTTATTTTTTTTTTAAAAAAAAAAAAGAACTCGAACGATACTTTCACTTTGAGAGATAAAAATAAAAATGATTTCTCCGATGCATATTTTTTCGAAGATAAATCCGATTCTACAAATAGATTCACATTTGAGTTAATGAGCAACCGCGCCTTCGGAAATGACGCTCGAATATCGATCCCCAGAGATTATTACGCACAAATAAAAAATAAAAAAAAAATTAACCTATAAAAACACGTTCTTTCGATTTTTTGGTGCACAATAGCTTTAGGAAATTGAGCATCTCATTCATCAAGTTTTTAATAATTATTAGATGGAGAAAAAAAATAAATGAGCAAAATATTATATTAAAAGCTTTTTAATGATAAAAACTAAAATATTTTTTTTTTTTTTTGCGTAATTGGTTTTTACAATCGCGTGCCATTCATCAATTTGTCTAAAATTAGTAATTAATTATCCTCTAAAAAAAATTATAGTTAAACCACAGCTCGCACTAATAATTTACATCGAGATAAAAAAAAAAAAAACACAGAAGCAAAAGAAGAAACACGATAATAATTTACAAAATGTACACACACGTGAAAAAAATTTGAATATTTTTAAGTGGTGGAAGGTCATTAAATTGACCGTTTATGAATAAAATGTCAAAACACTAGTCTGGTTTCCTCGAATCAAGAAGAAAGGTGGCATGTCCTTAGTTAAGATTTCTAACCAAGTCATGTATAAAGCCGTAGGAACGCGGTTCTTTCGAGGCATCGGTAAAGTCCTACGTAAACAAAACAAATCGGTACATTTAAATATTATAATGCTCAACGGTCAAAGTCGATTTAATATTTACATGACTATCAAGGTAGAATTCATGGAATGCTCCTTCAAATATTCTCGGATTCTCATGTATCGATTCGACTGAAAAATAAAAAAATAAATCGTTAAAATTATAAACAGACTCATTAAATTACTGTATTTGATAATTATTTACGATTTGCATTTATATTTATATTTAAAAGGAACACATTTTAAAAAAATTAAATTGAAGATTTTCTACCAAAAATATTACATTAATTTTTTTTAAAAAAAAATTTAAATACTTTTTCAGTTAAAAAATTTTTTAAAGATTGTTTTTCGAAGGATATTTTGATGCAATTATAATTTCAGGATATTGAAAGTCACCAGAACAAAATTATTGGTTATTAAAAATTTGTTGCAATAAACTACATCAAATTTTAACAAATGTCGATAATAATTATTAAATGTAAAAATTAATTGTAAATGCTTTTCTAGTCACTTGAATTTTTTTTACTATAATTAAAAATAATTTAAAATTTTGAGGAATTAATGACAGGATATTAAAAAAATAAGAAAAATGAAGATTATGAGGTTAATTAGACAAAATCCTATTGTTTCATAATTTTAGCTTCTTAAATTATTGATGAATCTAATAATAATTATTGGTTATACGCCATAAATGTTGTAAGCCCTGGCTAAAAGTATCTAATGACAGCTAATCAAACATTTTTTTTTTCTTCTCTCAATTACATTCAAATAACCTTCAAACAGATACTATCCGGTATCATAAAAAATAATAATACGAGTTAATTAGAAAAGAAAAGATAATTACCCTGTCTTTGTGTTCAACCAGTTGACTGGGTGAGACTGAAAGTTTCGCATCTTCATTAGCGTTTTCATTTTCCATTTTCTTTAAAATTTCATTGAATTCGTTCATGGTATTTTGTTTAGCGGGTTTGGTTACGTCAGTCAGAACCACAACGTCGGCGCAATCAATGCGAAATTTGCTCAACATATTAGCCATACTACAAAAAAATAAAGAAGATAACAAATTAAAAAAAAATTATTATAAATGGTGTAATTTTCGTTAATTTGATATTATTATCTATAATTACTTTCGTTGTTCTTCTCCGATTGGATTTCGGCTCGTAGCCAAAGAAAACACTCGCAGTTTACAGTTTACCCAATCTTTTCTAGTGCTCAAAATATACGGGATAAGCAAGGTTAAACCTAAAAAAAATAATATAATGTCATATATTTTTTCCACAATTAATATTGGTTTCATTTTCCGTTTTGCACAAGTTTTACTGAACTGTCAACAGTTTTACTACTGTGTAGTGTTTAAATAATTTTTTTTTAAAAGCTTTAAATGAGTGTTTTTGTAATATACAAATGTACATCAAAATTACAGCATATAAAAAGGTACAGTACCTCCATCGTCGTAGAGCCACCACACATCAATTGTTCCTTTCTTCTGTTTGTGATGGAACCAATTGATATTATCCATAATTTCCTCCGGAATGTTTGAAACATTTTTATTTTTCTTTCCTTTTTTCTTGTTCTTGCCAAGGGCGTCTAACGAGTTTGTAGAATTATTGTTGACGGCTGAAATATAAATAAATTAAAGGTTATTTATAACCTTATTAATAACCGTTTGAATTTTTACCTGAAGCGATCGATATCGACGATCCCAAACTAGTTAACTTCCCGGTATCAGCAAGACTATCGCTCGATTGGCTAGGTTTCAGATCGGCACCGCCAGTGAAATAGGAATAATCTAGACCCTGTTTCATTCGCAATATACCAACAGCCAAATGACGATCAAAAGCGTCGCTAAAATTCAAGAAACAAAATATTAGAAAATGGTATACATTTTTTTTATTTTACTGTATAATAATAATTTACTGTAAAACGTTGAAATATTCAATCACTTCTTGATCCGGGCAATTTTGCCAGTTGCTTTTATATCCCAAAAGAATCATGTTGGGCTTCAGTTTGCCAACGCCAACCGTCTATCAAAGCAAAATGCAATAATAAAATTATTACAGTTTCGAAAATTCTTAATGGAAAATCAATCGACTTACTTGTACTAAAGCTTTAGCTCCTCTTTCGAAACTAGTTTCTTCAATGGCACTGTAGAAAGCCTTGCACTTGCGTTCTTTTAACCAAGCGTATTGCCTGCGAGTCAATTCGTTCAATTCTCGCACGCTGATTGGATTGCTGATCACGTCTCCGCAGATTGTTAAACCGATTCCTCGAGAAATGTGATAGGAAAAGTCCACGAGTTGAGGGCGACTAGTTGGTTGACCAGAATACACTAAAATCTGAGGTCTAAAAAAAAAAATTTTTTTTTTAAGCATTTTTAAATGTAATTATAATTAATAACATTTACCTGTAATTTTTAACGTGATCTTCTGTCATTGTTAATTCCTGAGCGGCTACTAAAGCTTTTCTGTAATTAGAAGCTTGTGAAGAAGATCCCCAATTCACGTCTATTCATAAATAAATAAACACGAATAAAAATAAAGTTTAAAATTTATTAAAAAAAAATATGTATATATTATTACCTGGTTTATTAAAATACAGATAAATGTAGAGAATTATGCATATCGCGACTGTGACTATTGCTATGACATAATCCATAAGGAACATGACCACGATACAAACTACAGCTCCCAAAAGACTCAGCCATTTGTTCCAATATTTAAAAGATGGTCGAAATCCTACGTTTGGAAAAAGAAGGAAAAATGAATTTCAATATTTTTTTTTAAATTTATCTTATTATTAGATTACCTGGTGATTTTGAAATGGCGGAATGGAAGACGGCAAAATTGATGAGACAAAAAGCAGCCATGAAAAAATTAGACATGAGACCAGCGATTGTATTTAATTCAGCTATAAAAAAAAAATAATAATTAATTAGTAAAATTGATTGCGGCAAACCTAGTACAGTATTTGAAATTATTTATAAAAAATTTTACCAATAAGAATAAAAGCGATGGCAATGACATAAGTGAGAGCGTAAGATCTGTAGGGATCGTCAGATTTTCCGTAGCCTTTTCCGAACCAATAAATGTAAGGATAAATTCGATCTCTGCACATTGCTTGAAACACTCTGGGAGCACCCACCAAACAGGCCAAAGCAGAGGATAAAGTAGCCGAGAAATTTCCGGCGTAAATAAGCCATTTAAAAGCAGACACAGCTTGCAACATCTGAAAAAAAAAAAATATATATATAACATTTATTATTAAAAAAATTATTTTAATAATTTACCTGATATTGGTTCATTAATCCCCATTCGCAAGTTGCGTTGTTAGTTAAAAGTTTATCAACATCACACGGTACGATTGTGCCGTTTTGTATTATTCCAGTTGCGTCTCGCATAACGCAAAAGGCCGATAAAATTACAAAAAACATGTAACTAGTAGACGTAATCAAAATGGCCCAGATTGTTCCTTTTGGAATAGATGATTGCGGGTCCTGCAATTTTAATCAAGTATTTAATTAAGCTTTTTGAATTTTTTTTTCATCAAAAAAAAAAAAAAATTTTGTACTTTTAATTCTCCTGATATGTTGGCTCCCGATAAAATTCCGGTAACGGATGGAAAGTAGACGGAAAAGATAGTAATAAAAGTTTCTCCTCGATAATCCGCGAATAAATTCGACCTGGCGGTGTTCACTAAAATCAATAGTCATTTTTATAAAGATTTAAATGGACCAAAATTTAATTAGCTTACAACTCCAAGAAGTAATTCCTTCCGATTGTTTTACTTGATCGGGCGGAATTATACTTCCGACAGTGACGTCGGTAATAGCCGCCAATAGAATGACGAGAAAAACAAACAGAGCCTAAAAATTTATTTTTTTAAAAGCAATTAATAAATGAAAATAAACTAAAAGGTAGTTAATTATTTTTTTTTTTATGTTTTAGTTTACCTTTTGTTCCCATTCCATTCCAATTATACAAATAATGAGACATGCTGTGACTGCGCAAACTCCGATAATTCGCGTATCGTTAACTCCGCCATCAACGATTTTCGTCCCCAATTCCTTAAACAAATTAATTTATACATTAATTAACATGCATATAATTTTTTTTTTTTTTTGAATTAACTTACTTCAAGTAAATAATTGAGGGCTTCGCAAAAGCCTACTATATTAGTGGCCACTCCCACCATGTTTGCGAAGGCAAAAACGAGGCCAATTGCCCCGCCGTATTCCGGTCCTAAGCTCCTAGACAACATATAATAAGTTCCGCCTCCTTTCACTTCTCCGTTGGTAGCAATAGCCGAGGTCGAAAGAGCGGTCACTCCGGTTATAGCGGTCGAAAAGATGATGACGATACAAGCTTGAACTGCCAAAAATCGGCTCTTATTAGCAACAATAATAATTATTCAATTTGGGTTCATAATTGTTTGCGGGAGTGTTAACGTTTCGAAACGTTAATTAGCACTCGTTCGCGAATAATTAATTAACTTTCGAATAATGCGGCGTATAAACAAGTTTATGTCAGTTTCGACTTACTCAAACCTCCTTGGCCAACTAGCCAAGACGTGCGGAGAAACAACATAGGACCCCATAAGCTCATCACATTTAAAATCTGAAAAATAATTTTATGTCAGATGGAAAGTTTTTTTTTTTTTTGGGAAGGGGATCGATGGGTAGTGGAAACGTACCAAAACGCCTTGAATCCAGCCGAATTTTATGTGACCTCCGTGGCCACCCCCCTCGTGATCATCTTTTCCAGCCTCACCATCAGTCTAAAAAAAAAAAAAAGATATCAATTTTTAAGTTTATAAACAGTTTGAAAAGTAAAAATTATTAACACAACAGAGTGAAATAATTATGTTTGGTGAATCTTAATGGAAAATAAAGGTGTGTAACAGTAGAAAACAGGATCCTTCCCCTACTCTTAATAACAGTTCTGGAACAATAAAAGTGAAAAATGTACTTTTGGTCTGTCACTATTTTCTCGATGTTGACTATCGTAAAAAAAAAAATATAACCCATCAAGTCTTTTTAGTTTTTCTGACAAAAGGCTTTTCTTTTGGGTCCAAAATTTTACTACTCTCCAAATGTTAGTGTTGGAGTTCTTTTTTGTTGTTGTTTTTGTCTCAATTGAAAATCAACTTGTTAGGTCAACATTTGGCAGTGTGTATCAACATTCAACGCCGTGACCAACCAATTACATTTCTAAGGTTCCAGAACTGTTACTAGAAGTCGGGAAAACGTCTAGTTTAGTGAGTAGCTCCCAGTAGCATTTATTTTGAAGCTGGAAGCATTGATTTTAGCTTTTGTATTAATTATGAAGTTGTATTAAAGCGGTCTTATTACTTTTATGCCGCATCAAGTACAATGAATTTCTTATTTTTGTTAAGAAAACTTAATTTACAACCAAATTCAATGTACGATAACAAAGTTTCAGCATTGCGAAATTTTTAATACTGTACTGTGAAATAATTTCAAAATATTTTAGTTATTTGCCAAAAGTAATGATTTGTGACAAAAATTATAAATTAAAAAAAAAAAATATTGGGCGATATTTCGCTATCGTTTGCCAAAAAGAAAACTTTCTGCTAGTAATTCGAATTTGATACCTTAACATTATTATTTTTAAAATAAGATTTCGTTACTGTATAATTTTCTAATAAACCAACTTTGAAATATTAATTTATTATTAACTGTATTATTCCATTTCAAAATAAATAATTGACTATGTATGATTGCAGCAATCGTTTAATAAATCATAATATTTTTATTTAGTACTTTTTATTAGTTTGCCACCAGCGTTTTAGAACTAACACATTAGCCAAAAGTTATTTCAATTTACTTTCAATGCCATCAATCGTTTATTTATTATTTTCAATTGAACCAAAAAAACTATTATCTAAGCAGGCTGATTTGTTTTTACAGTATTTATCCTACGTTTTTTTATTTTTTTAAAAAAAACATACATAATTAATTAAAAAATTAACAGTAAAATTTGTGCCTAAAACAAAAATTGCCAAAGATATGCCAAAAATTACTTCATAGATAACAAAATAAATCTTAAATAGTGGTAGATGAAATTATATCTGAAAAGTAATTGTAAGTTTTTTAAAATTTAATTCTTGACATTTTTTTGCGTTGATTTAATTTTATTTTAATACTTTACTAATACGTATACATTGTACATATATATATATATATTTTTTTTTTTAAAAAAAACTATTTTTGAAAGCTACGCAAAATGCCAATGTTTGAAAACTATGCAAAATTAAAAGCATAAGTAAATAGATTTCAAATGTTTGAATAACTTTATCAATAAAAACCAAACAAACAACTAGCCTATATAAAGTGATGCCAAAAATATTATTTAAAATTAAAAAAAAATAAATAAACATCAAAAAACGATATATTTGGCCTCAAGTTTTTCGTCGTTATTAATATTATAATTAGCCTACAGCAGTAATAACAGTTGAGACGGTAAATAAACGATTTAGTAAACTTAATATCATCATTATAGAAAAACTTATAATCATCATTGCCTATCGCTGTATTTCGCTAACAATATTGCACGAAATATGATGCAGTGACGTAAGTCGTTCATAAATAACAAACAATTATGTTTCACATCGTTCGAATGTTGTTAAGTTTTTTTTTTTTTTTGTTATTATTATTATATTAATTACAGATAAATTTTGGCAAAAATTTATCATTTTTCGTAACGTCGTCCTCGAATTTCATCACTTCGAATTACAAAATATTCAATGCAAAAAAAAATATGCATTGCTTGTTAACTTATCAACTTCATTTTACAACACACGTTAAATCTCCCGATAAAACCTGACGCTTTCAACTGGAAAGCTAAAAAATTATGCAATTATAATAATTAATAAATTCTCCGTATGTTTTTTATGTAACGCGCGTTAAATGGCAAATGACTAACCAAAAAAATTAACGTCACTTTTTTTTTTTTTTTTAAAAAAAAAAAGCAATTAGCGCTTTGATAACGAACTAAATAATAATTCTTCAAACGAAAATAAAAACATATATTATTCACGACAATAATAAAGCGATAAAAAGCGTCGAGCCAAAAATATTACAAAATAATAGTTCCGGTTTGACAATTTAGAGTGAAAACATTTTTCAAAGATTGATAATAATCACAATAGGGAAGATTTAACTAGTTTCTGACCTCAAAAAAATTGTTTTCGACACTTTAGAAAAGTAAAGGTCGAGAACTAGTTTTCTTTTTTCTTCTTAAAAAAAATGTATTGTTAAAGGCTTAAACATTATTGTACATACCGGTAAATTTTAAAGTAGTGCATTTCGAGTTTTTTTTTTTTTTTTTTTTTACTTAAAACTTAAGAAGTGACTAATATCATTACTCAAAAATGAGATAAAAATTTTAATTGTTAAAAGAGAAAAAAGGTAGACTACTGTAGATAAATTTATGGTTTTAGCGCGTGAGCACACCCTTTTTTTTTTCTCATCTAATTTCGAAATCGTTTAAGTTTAAACCTTAATCTAGATCAAGTTTTGCCTAAAACTCTGGGTTTGATTTCGTTTAATAAAACTTTTTTTTTGTTGAGTGCTGGATAAAAACTTTTAAGTTTCTTCGCTTAATCAACTTTAATGAAGATGAAATAGTCAGTTTAAATCGGAAATACTGTAAATTTTTAAATTTTTTTTTAAAAAAAAAACTTCATTAAGCGTTTTCGGTTCAAGCTACCAGAAACGTTATAGACCGAACCGGAGTTGACCGGAAAAACGTTTTTTTTGCGCATGCTCATTATATAAGTAAGTATAAAAATAAAAAGCAGGAAATTCAATTTTTAATTTTAAATAATAAAAAGTTTAACTTCTTTTTATAGTAATATCAAAATATAATAATAATGTATCAAGTAATTAAATTTAAATATTAAATTCAAACTCTTCTCTCTTTGGACAACAACATATCAAAAGTGAAAGTAAAATCAACTATTAAAAACATTAAAATACTTTGTACACATAAAAATAATAAAAAAAAGAAAAAAAAAACCGTAAAACAAGAAGAAACAACATAATAATTATCACCATCGTTCTGGTTACGGTCTGTTAACCCACATAAAAGTTGTCACATCAATGTTGCGAAACAAATGAGAACATTTGTAATAATTTAATTATTACACCTACGGTAACTCGTAAATTTTTTTTAATCACCTTTCGGAGGTTTTGTTATTATTAACAAGTAATAAAAATCCGTATTTTAATATTTCAGAGATTAAATTACCGATTAATGTCGATTTGCAAATTAAAATTTTTCTCGGTTGGTTTAATTTATTTAAAATAAGTCTAAGAAATTGTCTTAAAATAACTGTGAATCTTGAGAAAAGGTATTTGAACCTACCCTCGCTACTTGGGTCCCATTGTGAAGCTCTTCCAAAGTGGGTCGCATAGCATGATTAATGGACCTAGTGTTTCGATAAAGATCAATTCTAGGTAAAGCTTCCTTGGTGGTTTGCATCAAACTCAAAATATAATTATTGTCCGAGTTTTGTAAATTGTCCGATTGATGATAGTAGGTCCCACCTCCCCCATTCCCCACACTCTCCTCTCCCATATGAAAACCTTGATTCTCGTGCACGTGATTAACACTAAACCGCGTTACGGCTACTCCATCCGCGTCACCGGCCACCTGATTACTTCCTTTACTTTTTATCATTTTTTTTTTAATTCCCTTTCTTTACCTTCTTCTCACTTAAACAAATTCTACCCAAAAAATGACTTTTTTCTACCTTATCCCACCTGTTTTATACGCGAGAATCAGATTAAGCCCCGCCTACCCAACGCTTCTCTGAGTAACGCTTAGGTGATTTGCCAGGACCGAATTACAATGGTTTGGAAAAGATGGTTGTGTCGTCATCATAATTAGAAGAATAGGAAAGAAAAAAAAAAAAAAAAAGACCGAAAATCGTTGACGAAGATGACGTAGTTCCGCTTTTTTTTTCTAAAGTCGGTTTAATCCGGAATGCGCTAAATTGATGGAGAAAAGAATAGGATGAGCGGGAATAATAATTATAAAAGAAATGAGAATCGGAAATTTTTCGCACCGGATAGGTTACTTGCAAGTTGACAATAATTATGTGTAGTGGGTTAAGATCGGTTGAAAATGAAGGGTGGAAAAACCTTGGAGATAATCAAGATATTAGCCGTGAAAATAATTAGACTTGTAATTTACTCACGATTTTTTACTACAGTATTTGACGACCTGTTTGACGGAATTTATTTTCTTTTTAAAAAATTCGAAGAGGAGGTCTAAATTTAGTAAAAATTTTTATATTATGTAGAGTTAATTAATTACGTTAAATTAGAGAGAGATAATTTTTTTAGAGATATTAAAATAGGAAAAAAATTAATAATGAAAAAATTGAAGTAAATATTCTGTACCTGGGCACAGGTTGTAGCAAGGTCCTTTTGCATTCCGACTCTATTATTATGATAAGCAATATTTTTTTTTTATAATTAAAAAAAAACTTGAAAACTTTCGAGTTAAAGGATGTTATATTTTTCTGATTAAAAAACTGCTGCAAAATGTACTCTAATAAAATTACAGTGTCACTTTTTAATAAATTGAATAAATGCTGCTACTGCTCGAAATTTGAGTTTTATTAATAAACTATCAGAGCAATAATTTCGGTATCTCGCTTCAGCGGTAAAAGTTAAATGTTTATTAAAATGACATTTTTGCATGTAAGAAGCACTCAATATTCGAGTGCTAACAGGTGGAGAATAAGTGGAGAGATCAAATTATTTAGCTTAAGGTGAAAATCGATCTCTTAAAACGTTGTTTTTTTTTTTAGTTTGGCAAAATAATTATTATAGGAAATTGATACATCTGCTTATTGCTGCAATCCATTCAATTTTCACATTGAAATAAATTATGTATGCAAGTTTACATAATAATCCATTAATTAATTAATATTTTAAAGTACCGTATTAGACTTCAATTACTAAAACTGAATTAAAAAAAAATTAAAGAAAATTATTCTAAGCTTAAAATCTTCTTAGAATAATTTTTCCACGAGCTATAAGACAACTTTTTCAGCTTTTATTCCGACTCCAATGAGCTTTTGTCTCGCCGATGCTCGTCACAAAGGCTTAAGTAAAAGTAAAGAAATTTGATTTTAAATTCGGTGCATTTGAAAAAAAAAAAAAAAAAGATTTTTTTGTTCGTGTTACTTGACACTCGAACGTCACTTACATTAATATAATATCGTGCTTATCCGCTAAAAGTTCGAATGTTTTGCCAATCATTGATTTTGACACGTGAATAATTTGTTGGTAAACGAAAAGAACGGGAGTGAGTTAGAAACGCTCACGTAACCATTTTTTTTTAAATTTAAAAATCTGCGCATCAAGGTTAAAAATTCGACTCGTTGGAGCACATTTTTACATGTTTCCAATCCAAATGTGCGCACAGCTTACGTGAAATTGGAAACTCCATTAATTATAACTCATTTATTAATTACGTTTTACTATGGGTAATAACAACCGATAACTAGTAGCAGCTAGACTATGAGAATATTTCATAAGACTTGTACCGGTACGCAATAATTATTGTAAATAAACAATAGGCTTATTATTTTTATGAACATAATGTATAGCATAGTATACAGTACTGAATTATGGAAAAAGGTAAGTAAATTGTGGTTTTTTTTTTTTTTTTTGCATAAGTATTAAAATAGCTGAAATTTCGTTAACTTTATTTTTTTATTTATTATTATAGATATTATTATTTACCGTATTATTTTTTTTTTTAATAAAAAAAGATTGAAAAGGCATGGAAAAGTCAAATAACTTTTAACCTTCACATTAACATGGTATAGCCTACATGTAGGGTGCATCTTCAAAATTTTCTAAGAAAACATTATCAACGGTCCCCTATTCTGTTCAGAAATATTATTAAGTTGCAAAATACAGTGCAGTTTATTAAAAAATAATAATGCAATAACTGTTGATAACCAAAATGTTTTCCACTATTTTATTATTGTTGTATACGTTTACAATAACAATGTTAGGCTATTAAATAGTTATAAAAATATTGTTTTATTCCTAGTTAAAAATAATGTAATGTCTCCGACGAAACATCGTAAAAAAATTAGTTATATTATTATCAATTATCATAGCTTTTAGCAATATTATTGTACATAGACTTCAAATTGATTTTCTTCATTAAGACACAAAAAGTAATAAAAAATTAATGTTAAAATTTAAAGTGGTATTAAATATTTACCACATAATTGTTACTTTGCAAAAGACGCATTTAACTTCAAAATATTAATTATTTTCTCATTGAATTAGGCTTATGATTTTTTTAAAAAATTTCTTCAACTTTTTTTTTGTCTTTAAAAAACGTAAAAACAACGAAAGATTTTCTTTTTGATGTTTATCGATTATGATTAATGTGTTGAAGATAATGGCAGGTATTTTTTAAAGCTTCGGCAATTACTCGTACATGCATTAGCAATTTATAGTTTGTATGATTATCTACTGTAGGCTACCTGTAGTAAGCTAAATGACCATTGTTGAAGTGGCGACCTTATCAGTGAGGTACTGGAGCAAGTCGCTTTCTCGGTTGGCGATAAAAACACTAAACATAAAATAATTATTATACCGGTATCTCTAAAAGACAGTTGAACAAAAGCCACAATGATGTGCTAACTGGCATTGACGATCGTAAAGATGAATGCATCGGGGAACAATCGTCTTCCAACGCCAAAATGCTTTTCGAGAAATATTTAATTACACGTTTGCTTTAACATTTAAAAATTTCAAATACGATATAACAAAACAAAACAAAAAAAAAATACCTACAGGTAGTTTAATAAAGTACCGTAGGGAGTCTCAAAAGTGCTTGCGATATACTGTACATGTATGCATAATTTTTTTTTCTGATACTCTTCAATATGTAGGGCTAAACGTAATTGTTGAAACTGATACTGTATTTGGATCGCAGATTTCACAAGCTCGAATGACCTTAATGACCATGATAAAAGGAAGGGTAGAGAGATAGAGAGAGGGGAAGAAGCAGGTAAAAACGTTTCTTGAAACTAATAAAAGTTTGTTTTTATTAAAAACATGCTAAAAAAAATAAATTTTATAATAATAAAAAGGCACCAAAATAATTAACTAAGCTAAATTAATCTAAAACAGCATAAATATTTAAATTAACCCAACAACAGATTTAAAATTCTTTAAAATCCTATTAATTAATTGTATTAAACAACGAATTGAAAATACTATTTAAAAAAAAATAAAATGAAAATTGAATTAAATGTGGTAAAATAATTCAAATAGGCTTCAGATACTTTATAAAATTTATTTGAAAAATAAATAAAAACAATTGAACTTATTAATTTTATAGACACAATACTTTTTCTTAGCGAATAGTAACTTGTAGAATTTTACTTTTGGCAATGTAAAAAAAAAAAACATGCGACTAGCCAAATGACGTAAATAATAACCAATATTATTATATTTTTATTAACTATAAGTTTCAAAAAAAAAAAGTGTATCAGCCGGTTTGGGAAAAACCCAATTAGATGCATCATCCTTCACCCTGTCCGCGCGTTATTCAACCGCTTAGTTATTTGATTTTCGTAAGAATAGTTATTCTAATAGGAAATGCCATATCTTAAAATACGATTACTTATTTTGGGATATAAAAAAAAAAAAAAAAGAAATAAATAAATAAAAATGTGTAAATGTTAAAAAGCAATCGACCGAGGTGGGTTTGGAGCGTAAAATGCATTTCATTGCGAAGGCCTAATTACACGGCTAATGACGAACAAAAGAACGAAAGTGTGTTGGAACCGGTTTCAATCAAGATCGACTCGGTTTCCTTTCTTTATTTTCGGATCTTTGTACAAGAAAAATGAAGAAGTTTTTATTTTTCGTTAAGCAATGGATAATTTGAATGATAAGTTTAATACTGTACTGTAGAAATATTTTTTTTTGTGGCTTGATACAAGGTCGATCGTCAGTTTTCTTGATAAAATTAAGCTTTATAAAACATGTAATAGTCATAATTATTATCCGTGTTTTATGCTGTGGCGTTAAGAACTTTTAACAACAATGTAAATAAAGCGTAGAAAATTAACGAATCGTACGGTGGGAAGATGATAGAGCAATTAACGGTATTGTGAAGTGGTCATCGTCTTTCAATGGACACATCAAACTTTCTTTTATTATTATTTTTTTTTTGTGTGTGTGTTGTTAATGCTTACAATCTTTTCTATTGAATAAAAATTAAAAAAAAATTCTGTTTATTTGCTGTTCTATAAATGTAGGTTAAACAGTACATTTTTTCTTTTGCTTTTTAAACTCTATCCAACTTCTTTAATTTTTATTGATATTCGAATGTGATAATTCCAATTTTTTTTTTTTTTTAATACTCCTGATTCTTGAAAACGTTCCTGATAATTCGGAGAAAGGGAGGGGGGGGGGAGTTCTTATATAACGTAATAATTAACTTTTGATATTAAACCAATTTCCAATTTCCTTCAGAGCTCGAGGAAGTAAATAATAAACATCAATAAAAATTGTGATAGCATTATCTGCGCGCAATTAATTTTCCGAGCCAATGACGTACTAAATATTATACATTGTTATCGGAAAAATATTTTCCCTTTCGATTTATTTTCAAATGTTTTAGCATAGTGACATTTTCAAAAGAAATAACCAGCTTGTCTCGGTTTGTAATCATACATCATTTCATCACGTAGACGTTTAAACAGAAGTTGTGTATAACCAATTAAAAAAAAAAAATTAAATATTAGTAATTATTGTGAGATTTTTAACCAACCTACGTAAAAATTGCGTCGTATTTATTATTCAGAGTGAAAAAAAAGAAAAAAAAAATAAAATAAAAACGTCAACCTTAGCTTTTGAAATAACTCGGATCATCGGTGTTACCGGTGCCAGGTATTCCCGGGTATTTGCATTTTTTTTTTAAAGTACTACTTGAGTTGACAAAAAATTGTAATTCAGCGAGCAATTATTAATAAATTGTTGCGAAGTTTTTATTTACTATATTTAATAAAATTGTGCGAAAAAGCAAGTACTTACTAACAAATAAAAATTCTATAGCTGTGATTTATTTTTCCACTACCTTCACGTTATAAATTAATCAGGCCATTAAAAATATTACGAGGCAACACTTTTGCAATGATTATGTGCAAATCTAATCAAATTACTTAATTAAGCTGATTAAATATCATTACGTGTTATAAAAATATCGAAAGAATTGTAACACTAACTATAAATTATATTTTAAAAATTATGAAAAAGTAAAATTAACGGTCAAAAATAATTAGATAAAAAAAAAAATAATGCAGGAAAATATATTAGTCACTAAAAAAAATCAATGTAAGATTTTCCCTGGTTAGTCAATCTTCAAATATAATTAGGATGCAATAGTAACTGTAATGCTTCATCATTAATTTTTATAAAGGATTTCGATTAATGATTGTTTTACTCACAAATAAACATTGTTAAATGCAAAAAAAAAATAATCGTAATTATAGGAGAATTATTGAGCAACTCCTTAAACTATTTCACAAAATGAAAAAACGGAAATACCAAAAATAATTGTTTTAAGATATTAACAGGATGTGCCGTCATAATAATTATTATTAGACGGTGAACTAACTATTTCAAAGAGCAAACGATTTCGTTGCGACATTGTCTAAAAAAAAACTATATAAAAAAAAACGAATTAAGTGTTTAAAACATTTAATGAAATTTAAATACAATAATTTCTATATACCGGGTAATGGTTTTCTTTTAAAAATCTGAAACAGGCACATCAATTCAGACGTGTGATATTTCACGCGATAAAAAGTTAAATGAAAATATTTGATTTTTAAGTAATTAAAACGTGTTTTTTTCTTTTCCCTGATGAAGGTTATGTAACGTTAACGAAATCGTCTTCGTTGCATTTGATGAGTCTTAGACGATCTCGAGCAGGTTCGAAAGAGGGTTGCAACATCAAAGTTGACTCGTAAAACGATTTCGCTTGTTCCATATTGTCCTACGATAAAAAATTATTTAATCGAAACTGTCGTTTTCCAAAAAATTATGTTGTTGTTTTCTTTTCTTTTATATACCCTAGCGGCGAATATGTTTGCCAGAGTGAAATGAATAACCACCACTTTGGGGGAGACTTCTAGAGCCATGTTAGCTACGACCAGCGCATTATTCAATAGATTAGCTCGATGAAACACGTTTGCCAAACTTATTAACGGGATATCCTAATTGCCGATAATGATTTATTAACGGACGATTAAAAGCAATGTAAATACCTTACTCTCATTTCTCGAGGAGCGTGCTGTAAAGCTTCGCGTAAGCAGATAAGTGCTTGTTCTACTTGACCCGTCACGCGCCAATAGAGTGCGGCTAATGTGGCTACCGCCCAACACGTAGAGTTCTAAAATAATTAATTTCTATCTCATGACAAATCCCCCGATAATGTAGCTTTCCAATATAAAACGATAATTTAAAAACTTGGGGAGCTTTACCTTTTTTTGGAATAAACATACACAAACGTTCCTTTTCATAATAAAATTATACCTTTTTTAATGCGTGAGCTAATCTCGTTCCCATATTTTCTATCGATTCGAATTCACTTCCACCTTCCAAGCCTAAAGTTTGTAAAGCCTGAAAAAACCCCACCATAAATTATTACAAAAGACTAAACTTAGGTAAAAATCGAATTAATTCGCCCTGAACCTCTCTCAAGCCAGTTTCTGCGGTGTACACCAAGTCTTCGCGTTGCTTCATGCCCGCTAAATGATCCAATGTTAATGCGCTGCTGGGTAATTTGGAATTGCAAAACGGTTGAAGAGTTGTCCCCGATAACGGTGCTGTTAAATCCAAAAGTTTTCCCACGCTAGAAATTAAATTAAAATGTTACGACTTAAAATAATATACGTGAATTATAATATAACTAACGCCACTCCCTTTGCTGAAACCGAAAGCCAGGTGCTAGTAAATTGCTTAAAATTTGCGTGAGGAAACGATTGACAGTGTAAATTTCGATTCTGATTAGTCTTGTCAAAGCCAGTGTTTATTTCTAACAGCATATCTTAAAAAATGAATTATTAAAATTATGCTTCCTAACTTAAAAATGATTTGTTAGTTACCAGGGAGAGAATCGTCAACCACCGGTTTCCTAACTTGTGATCTGGAGGAGGCAACTTTGACGTGAATCAAGGGCGAATCCTGAACCTCAGCAGCTGATTTTACTATTTGCTCGTCTTCTAATTTTATTAAATCGCTTTCTTCTTCGTTTATCATCCCCTCTTTCTCTTCAATAGGCAATTGAATTTGATTCGAGCCGAAACTATTCACGCAATTTTTTCCATCCTGATCTAAAGCTATGCAATGCCCTTCTAAATCATCTTCATCTAAATCCTTAATTAAAATAAAAACTATTTATGAACAATATTATGATTTCAAAAAATTAATCTTCGGTGTATTTACAATCCACATTGGAGGAATTCCATGCGGAGGTTTCAAACCGGTTTCCTTTCGATTTTGGGTAACACTTTGCGTCTCTTTGTCGTTTGATTTTAGTCGACACATTGCCCACTGATAGCTTTTTAAAGCTTCTACAAATAAAAATTTAAATAAAATCAAAAGATTTATTGAAATAAAGTTTTGACGCTTAAGAAAGTTTTACCTTGATCATCTGGCTCTTCGTGCAAAACCTTTCTGTAATGTAAGGTCGCTTTTTCCAATTCTCCTGACAAAACGTAAAGATCGCCTAAAAGTTTGTTAGTTACGGGCTAGAAAAAAACAAAAATTTTGAATTAACGATAAAATCTAGGACAATTCTTTAAAATTTTTTAACCTCGAATTCATTAAATCTGAGAGCAAATTTAGCTAAATAAATAGCACCTGCTAACAATCCGCCTCTGCCTAAAAACGAGGCGGTCGGCACTAAAACTAAATCCTTGCACATTCTTGGAGCTAATAAATTGATGTTCAGTAAACATTTACTGCAATGTCCGAAATCGCCCATAGACCACCAATAAAAAAACGCTAAATGATAAACAAGCCATTTGGGGACTAGATCCTAAATTTGATTAAAATAAATAAAGATATTTCTTTAAATAAAAACCAAATATAAGCTACTTCATTGAGTGCAACTGTTAAACGCCTTCCAAATTCTAAAAACGAAATAGAACCGCAATATTCTTGAATGTAAGCTTCCAACTCTCTTCCAGCATCTTCAAAATCGTCCATTATTTCTTCGGAATTTGAGAAAAACCAATCATGAATGTTAATAATTCCGACCGGAGCTTCCCAATTGCACAACGGCGGACCTTCGTCCGGCGAAACATTGTTCAATCGGCCTAAAATCTGTCCAACCCTAAATAAAACAAATTTTTATTTTAAAAGCCAAAAGAAAAAAAAAAGTAATTAAATACTAGTATTTACATGAATCCTTTATTTTCAGAAGGAATGAAAGCAGGTAAAGTCACGTTCAAGTCATATTTAGTATTAATTGACATGCACTCAGACTCGGACGGCCAGTTAGGGAGAAGATGTTTGGGTGGAGGCTCTGCTAGATTTGGAGATTTACGAGGATATTTCATATTCATGTTCACCTTCGATTGATCTCCACTCACCGCAAAATTTAATCTCGTCACAATTTCGCTTTGCTGAAAAACAAAACAAAAATGATTGCGTTTCTAAGTTTTAACGATAAAAAAAACATTAAGAATTTTACTTTTGATACGAGTTCTTCTCTCAATTTCGTCGTTTGCATTTCTACCTCCTTAAACAGATACTTATAAGAATCATCCATAGGCATTTTCACGTTGACAACCATAGGTTGAAGTACGCAACTCGAAGCTCCCCCACTCACCACAGTGCAATCTATTAAAACGAACATTTTTTTAAGAAACTATACTTAATGAAGAAAACGTCAGAAATAACTACCGATCATTTTACTGGTAACGGTTTTCGTCGCGCCGTCATCTCCTTCGAACGGCTTTTGCATTTTTTGCATCTCGTTTTGAAGTTGCTGACGAATTTTCCACTCGGCGTAATCAATTTGAGAGGCCAAACGAACGTCTAATGGAACCTGTTCCTGAGATAATTTCAACTGCTGCTTCTGCCAAAAATCGAGTTTGTGCTCGAAATCACCCAACTCGATTAGCGTTCTCTGTAACGATCTAAATAAGTACGACTAATGAGTTAAAAAAAACTTGAGCCTTAAAATGATAAAAATTAAGAATGTAACTCCAACTGGGCTTCTAACGATGATTCTAATTTGCTATGGCACATGACCGCGTGTTTCCTCAGTTTTGCTTGATTAAATGAAGGATGCAGCTGGAAACTATTATTAAACGACGAGATCGAACTATTGTACTTGGTTAATACCTAACAAAAGTATAAAAAAAAATGATAATAAACTCCTTACCAAGATACAAAATAACTAATTTATTAGTTTTACCGCATATATATTTCCTAAAGTGTAATGTAAAATTGGGTCAAGTGGTGAAATTTCAACAGCCGATAGTACAACAACAGCTGCGTCTTCGGATTGCTGAGATTGATGAAAAACATTCCCCAAATTTAATAAAGCAACGTGTTTAGAGTTACTGCAAAACAATAAAATTTCAGAAAATTAATATAAAATTAAAACGTAAAACTCGTACGCTCGTATTAAACATTCATTAAAATACCTTAATTAAATCAAAATAAATGCAATTTTAAGCAAAAACAAACTATTCCCGCTTTAAATTTTAAGTAAAAAAATTACTTAGGGGCGTAATGAACAGCTATTCGAATGCACTCCGCTGCTTTTTGAGCATTTCCGATGAAACGAAAATAATATCCAGCCATGTTATACAACGTCCAAGACGTAGAATTCTAAAAATATATAACAATCAATTTAAATTTTGTAACTGAAAAAAAAAAATCTGCCAAACCTCCTGCAAAGCCAAATGAATGAGATGTCCGAATTCTTTCGGATTTTCCACATAACTAGCTAAAAGTTCCATCACATCAGGATCAGCGCTCATAGAAAGATTCTTCAAGTTTTTAATTGCCTATAATAAAATATTTTAATAGGTTTCATACACAACTTTCTCTTTTTCTTTACAATTACCTGCAAATGATCGAAATATCCAGTGAAATTTTTGCTACCGCTGAATATACAGTTGGGTTCCAGCGTCGCGTCTTTAACTCTATTTCTAGCGTATAAATTCCTTATGCTAAAAATATTTATATACAAAATTAATAAATAAATATGAACAAACCAATTTTAATTTAAAAAAAAAATGCTCACCTAGTTTCCATATCCGTGCAAGTAGTAATCGTTCCTACGTACAGATTGTACTCGGTTAACGGTCTTTCCGCGACGATACAATCGTGTTCTCTCTGATAAAACTTTTCGTGGAGTTTACTATCTCTTTCGGTTTTACTGTCAATTTCTTCGATGTGTCCGTCCAACTGTCCCATAAAATTCTGCACCATTTGAGCCCGAGTTTCTTGCTGCATCAGAGCAACCAGGTCGTACGGACGATTCATATAAAACACCGAATAAATCTACGAACAAAATTAAAAAAAAAAAATTATTACAATTAAAATAATGTTGACATATGAACGTGTTTGATAAAGTCTTGTTCAAACTTTTATTTTGTTTACAGGAAACGTTTCAATTTCGCCCGTTTGTTGCCAAGCGACCTTGAGTTTTGTCATTGCATACAGCCATTTAACGTTATTAATTTTACTGAGAAAACTCGTACCTGTTCTTGTATTTTGCCATCTTCGGTCACTATCCAATGAGTCGCCGCTGTTGTGGATGAAAAACATAATGAAATAATAAATAAAAACGCGTGAAATCGCCGAGATAACATCGCGAGTGGAGTCCTACATTGATTACTTTCAACTCGACTTTGGTCGCACACCTTCTACGTCGCTCCAAACTGAAGATAGAAGGCGCTGCACGCCATGAATTCCTTATCACAGTAATATCATAATGGAAGTTACCATTAAGTCCCGTTTACACGGGTGACTTTTTGTCACGTGACAAAAATTATGCTCCGTAAATGGGATTGAAGTCAATAGAGCTGTCACGTCGCTTCGTGTGTACCGCTCCATTAACTTCAATACAATTAACGGAGCGTAATTTTTGTAACGTGACAAACAGTTACCCGTGTAACCTGTCCTTACTACATACCCTTTCAACACGCCGCACACGCTTATTTAAAAAAAACGGGCGCGCATGCTCCCGCGCAATTTCTCAGCTATTTATTAAATATGAAAGGCGGTAAGTGCCTAAATATTCTAAACATCTCACTTGCATTTAAATAAGTCCACATTTGCATTTTGGCACTTTGATCACCTTTTTCATTTTACCGCAAAAGTAAATTATTACGTACGCCCTTCAACATGTCACTTGAATTTTAATTACCATAAATTAAAATGATGAATTGTGAACCGATCTACGGCGATCGACCGCCGTCAAACACGAGAAAGAAGCTGCCGCCGCCAATGCGCTTAACCGCGGCACTCTCGTAAAACACCGTCCGCGCTCTCAATCTCGAACATTTCGCCGCTATATTTTGACACCGCGACAATTAAAATCCTTTTTGCGTAATTAATTCCAAAGTTAATTATTATCGTAGTACTAGTGGCTGAAGAAAATAAACAACTTTATTTTCCACTTGTATTCACAGGCTACAGCTTATTAAGCCTCAGATAGATATGCTAGAAAAACGATTAAACATCGATGTATTGAAGTATCGATATTATATATGTAGGAATATGTAATTGGGATGCTGAAAATTATTGTTTGAAAAGTTTCGATGTTTCTTCCAATATATCGATACTTTTTCAAAAATTGACATGCCGAGGCATCAGACCCCTTAACAGACCCCCTAAGCATCTATCAGACTCGCAGCGCATGCGCACATTGCGTAGTACACGATTTCCGCTCGTCATTTCCTGCTTTCGCGTTTGTTTTTCTCAATTATTTCGTAATTTTAATTATTTTAAGTATCAAAATTAACATAATTCGTAATAATATACCTTGTTTAACATTTATTAGCTATTTTTTAGACATTTTTCAGCGAAATTAAGAAAAACTTGAATTTCGTTAAAAAAAACGATGTGACTTGGTGTTCCCCATTCATACACCTGTAGATACCAAAACATCAACAAAATCTAAAAATGCAATTTTTTAAAAAATAATTCTTAATTTATGTTCAAAGTACACTAATAAAATGAATTCTGTAAATTTTTTTCTTAAAATAATAAAAAAACCTGACTTTTTCGTACTTTGACAGAAAATTGTTTTCCCAGTGAATGTATGAAATAATAGTAAAAACGGATAAATTATAGTATACAAACACGCATGGGCTGAAAGATAATCAAATTTTATTATTGTGTGCGCAATTAAAATAAAATTTAACGTTAATTTTAATTAATAATTACGTAATTTAGACTCTATCTCGCTACAATGCCTAATTACTGTAAATCGGAGTTCTCAGTCCGCTTCCTATCAGGCGATTTTAACCCGCCTCCTGAATCAAGAATTATTCCACTTCCCGCCTTCTTCTTCTTCGTGTCGAGCGCTGCGATTGGCTGTTACCGAAATGTATCTACCCGCCACTGTTCCCATGTACGGCGCGTGCCTTGCCGAGCTCCTGGATCACAAGACAAGCCAAACTATAGATGGCTCGCTATTTTGTGGAAAAGGTCGAACCACCGCGCGCCATCCGAGCTAGAGCATTGCATTGCATGTTCCCAAGAGGCGTATTATGACAATCTTTACCTAACTGTGAGACTCGCCATATACCACAGGCCGTGGGAAGCCAGCTTGACGTCGCTCGGCTACATGGAACGTCGAGAGAAATTGGCGGGGCAAACGTTGTTCATTTAATTTGGACGCAACTGAAGGATAAACTTTTGGCCATTATTTAATTAATTTACGTCTTCAACTAACGTAAAGCGCGTCATCCATCGTTATTAAAGTTGGGTGATCGAGGATTGCGCCTGTCGCCGACGTTCATCACTCAACGACAGCAGCGTTTTTCTCGTTCAATGCGAGAGGATAGATGTGTCGACGCTCAACTATCGTGCCGCTTTCGTCCGTATATACTTCGGCGTCGAAAGCGGGGGGTTCAATTTCGGTATACGGTAATAATAATTGTTCTTGTGTGAGTGCGTGAGTTTAATTTCTTTGGCGATGACTTTTTTTTGGAATTACATACTGTACTTCTATTTCATGGATTGATCAAACTATTCATCGATTAATTTGATTCAAGATGATCGCGCTGTCATGGCGTCAAGTTCGTCAACGCCGCAAACGGTAAGAATAATTTTTATTTTAAAATTCATTTAAGCGTTTACTGCATTAATGACATGAATCGAATTAGCCAAAAGAGTATGATGAGCGCATTTTACCGATCGCCAGCGTTGAAATTGATATAATGAAACTGTACGTAGTAGCCTACGATAAATATTATGCATCGCAAGTTAAATATTATTAAGCTACGTCATGACATTGTGCTGTATAATTTTGCCAAAGAGAAGTGAAATGGTAGGCCATAGTAGTTTAAAATATTTATAAATTTCGATTGTTTTGGCTTGCCATAACCCCGCGAGTAGCCGTAGCTATAATAATCCAACTCCGATTAGGCGAAAAATCTTGTTAAAATTATTGAAAACATTTGAATGACATTTTTCCTTATTATACAGTAAATATTTTTTTTTTTCTTTATTCTTTAAATTTTTGATACGCATCGTTTTCTGTGCTGAGCACTCGATCGGTTTGTGAGTTTGAAAAAGGTAGCTGTTGATCAGCTGTTTTATCCGTAAGCTAGATAAGTCTACAGTTACACCTGTGTCATTGTTTTGATTTTTAAAATGCAAGTTTTTTTTTTTTTTAAATATAAAATTAATGACTTCAGCAATCGGCTGAAAAAGTTAATCGATTATTTTATAAGTTAATTAACGGTTCAATCACACGACTCGTATTACTCCGAAAAGAACTTCAAATTTACTTCAAAAAAAACAAAAAAAAAACATCTCGAGTAAAAGTTACTGTAAAAGTGAAAGTAATTAAATGAGGGCGTTTGCCATACTATGTTATAGATAAAAAAAAAAATTATAGTGGAAATGTTTGTATATTAAAAAAAAAAAAAAAAAATACGTAAATTTAGACGCGCAAATTTTTTTTAAAAAAAATCATCCACGCATTCGATTGGTATTAATTTTACACATATTAATTTGTGTAAAATAAAAGTTGAACTTGGTGTTTGTTGAGGAGAGGTTATAACGATCGAAACAATTGTATGGTCTCTTCATCATCTCTCCCTAAAACGTAATGCAGATGATGGATTTTTTTTAATCTCGTGAATCGTTTCCTTCGATTGTCGGCATTCATCAAAGAAAAATTGAACGCCCTTACATTTCGTTTTGTACAATTCAATATTATTGTAAAGAATCGAAGCTTCATCGCCAATAAATCCATCTTTTTTCTTCGGATTCGCGTCGTTCAGCATTAATTGGCACAACCCTTCTTTAATTTCGAAGAAACGAGAAAGCCAGTGCCAAGCGCGATCCGGCCCGGGTTACGGAAGACGTATCTTTTGTACCTGTCGGGACTCGATCGCCAAACCTCGCGTACAATATCTCGATAAGCGGAACCGTACATTTCCAATTCTTTACTCAGCTTATTGATAAAATAAGACAAATAATATTCTTTCGTCTTTGGGTAGAAAGTTTCCAAATCAAAGTTTGATAGGGAAAAGCGTCTTTTTTTTTTTTCCGGAGTTTAATTTTGCGTTAGAAGTATTGCGCATGCGCAGTAAGTGTAGACGTGTCGTTCGTCATGTCGAATCATGTCGCGTCGACCCGAACGGTGGCGGTACGGATCAAAGGAAGTCGAACCGACATCCTTTTGCTTTTTTTTTTTTCTTATTTTGTAGTTAAGGTATTTTTTTAAATAAAAAAAATCATCGTTATTTTGTAAATCATTTCTATAAACCATTAATAAAGTTAATGGTCAACTTTTTGAACAATTTAAAAATAATGAAAATATTAACACGACAGAATTACGGCGCTTCTTAGTACCTATATTTTTAAAATTTGAAAATGAATGGGTTTTAGCCAACAGTATTCAACTCATTACTACCTCCATTAGAAAATAACAAAATTCCAAACGCTTTATTTTTTATGATTTGAAGTTTTTATGATGTTCTGAATAAGGTTTTTTTTTTTTTTTTACAATTGAGTAATATTAGATGTTTCCGTAAAAAAAAAAACATCAACACATTCGATTGGTATTAATTATGCTTGCATTAAAAAAATTAATTAAAAACGAATATTAACTTATTGAAATATCTACACAAACTTCGTCTTTCATATTAATATTTTTTTTTTTTTACCAAATCGAGTATAATTATAAAACAGCTCGGAACAAATTATTTAAAAAAAAAATTATTAGCAAATAATTAAGATTAAAATTATTATTAAATAATTTAAGATTAAAAAGATTATAATAATTATCGACTTCTCGAGGTTTCGTCCGTGACGATGGTTTTCTTCGCCGAGTGTTGCTTAGAAATCCTCTTCAAAGCGCTGCTTATGATGCACAAATCGCCTTTCAGCTCGTTGAACAGGTCCGACACTTGACTGGGCTCTCGAAGTACGTCTACGGTCTCTGTATAGGGATTGTAGCGCACATCAAAGGGCCGACTGATTCCTGACGCAAATTTTCTACAAAAAAAAAGTCAATTTTAAAAAAATGTTAAAATGTGGGGGTTAATTTCATTAAGAAATACCTCATCTTATCCTTGGCTTCCTCGAAACTTTCGTTGTAGAAATAAACATCTTGGAAGGTGGTGATGAGGCATTCTTGTTGAGCCGTCCTAACCGGATCAAAGGGCAGCGTTTTGGCTTCACTCGACAGCGCGTGCTATAATCAAAAAAAAAAATTATTTAGAATTAGAATTTTAATTTTTTAAATAGACAGCTTACTTTTAACTCGGCCGCTGAAGATAAAAGGCCAGCGCCGTAAGCTTTTAGTTCCCCGTTTTGCTTGCACAGACCAAATTCAACGGTGAAGAAATAGCACTAAAAATAAAACATTCAAATATTGAGAATTAAAATTGGGGTTTTTTTTTAAAAACGAAAAAAAAAAATAGTTATAATTACTGTAGATAATTTTCCAACTTCTTCGTCTGAAGCGCCGAGAGATGCTAATCCGATCTCTTGGGACAATTGAGCGAAGCTCGGATCAGCTAAAAGCGGAATGTGGCCCAACAATTCGTGACAGCAATCCCTAAAACAATGAGAGAAAAAAAAAACGTGAGAAAAACACGTGGTGGTGGCAAATTAAATTTTATTTATATTTACGGTTCGGGCGTGTAGCAGGGATCGGACGGATGGCGGATGTATTGAGTACAGTGAAATAAACGAAAAGCCAATCCGGCTAAAAAGTCTCGGGATGACAAGTAACCAGCTACAGGGCGGACTTGAAATCCAGACTTTTCTAAACGTTAAAAAAAAGTATTAGGTTAGCAGAAATTGAATACGACATTTTAAAATAATATTTACTTTTCAAGAAATCGTTGATATCCCGCAATTGAGGAAGGTGATCATCCCTTTAAAAAAAAATTAATGTCAATTAATTATTTTTTTAATTAGAGTATTAAATGGCAGCGTTTAATATTTATTTACTTGTAACCGCAGAATTCTTCCAAAAGAGGCATGTTGACCAAGTACTCCTTACACGCGTAGGTCTGGCACAGCGATTTCAAGTTTGAGAAAACAGCTCCCCTATTGAACGTTTAATAAAAATTAATACGTTAATTAATGCTAAAAATTTATTAATTTTAATATTAAATTTATACCATGTTCGAGTTTCCTCTTCGGTGTATTCTGCATATGGAATAGGTTGGCCACTGGAAGAAAATAAAATGTCTTATTATTGTACTGTATTCGTAAATTTTTTTTTTTTTTTTTGCAAATTTTTAAATTCTAAGTATTTTTTCAAAATTAATTTATTTTAAAAAAAAAATGGCAAATTTTTTTTGATGGCGAAACATTTTATCTTAGATTTTAATTATGGGGTAGGCTATTAAGTTATAATAAAGTCAGGTAAAATTACTGTTCGTATTCCATCGCTAGTTTATTGAAGTACTTTCGTCTTTCGCGATAAACCGTATCTTTAAATCCCTTAAAATAAAAATGTAAACATTTGAAATAATTAAAATCGATTAAAAAATAACTTAAAAAAAAACAAAAAAAAAAAAACTTACGGGATGATCAGCGTCTAATTCTACTCCGTACATGAGCACTCTTTTGGAACAGATGTCAAAATCCGCCAGACGTCTAGGGAACCACGGAATATCAGCTTCATCTAAACGAACGGAAAAAAATATTTTTATTTTACAAATTAAAAAGTAAAATTTTTTGAGATTTAACTTACTAATGGGCGATGTTAATTCAGAATTATTATTAATGAAGTCGAGTTGATTTTGTAAGTTTAAAACTAAGATTTCCGCCGAATTCGTTTCGCTCTCATTAATCTGAAATAAAATAAATTTTCGTTAATGTTTTAATTTGAATAAAAAAGATGGATTTATAAAAATGACTTACCTCGGTTAAAATATCCCCATTGAGCTTTTCGAATTCCATCGTAGTAAAAAGTTGAGAGAAAGAAAAATTTGGAAAACCAATCGACGCACAAACAAACCGCTCGAATAAAAATAATAAATCACGTTCGCGAAATACTAATTTGAATGCCCCGATTATTCCGAGACCGCCTTATATATGAAAAAACAATTGGTGGGCTGTCCTTAGCGAAGATTAGTTAATGGCTAGTGGCCGGTAGCGTCTGTCGATGTCGAGTGAAGGTCAGCCGATTGGGTATTTCCACCACGGAAGCAGGAACGCGCGAGAGGAGTTTTTTTTTCTTTTACCTGGTGCGCGTCGTTTTTATTGAGAAACAGTCATTAACCAAAACATGACGTCACGCAAGAAACACAGTAATTTAATTATTGTTAACGTTGCGACAAAAAAAAAAAATTTCATTGAAATATAAATTTTAAGCGGAAAATAAAAAATGACAGGGAAAATGAAGCAACTATTGGTTCGCCAGAAATTATCAAATTTGAAATCTTTTAAAATATTCGGTAAAAATTAACTTCCTTTACGAGGAGAGAAAAAAAAAAAGCGTGATTAACCTTAACGAAATTAATTACGGTATTTAAAATAACGATTTTTTTTTTAAGAAAAGAGATTCAATATTGAGCGGGATAATTATGCAGGAAAAATTAACTAATGATTAATACCCAAGGTAATAATTTTAAAAATTAGTGAGAAGGCTACATTATATACAGTAGACTATATTTTTATTTACATTAATAAAAAAAAAAATATTATTGTTTTTATTTTTCACTTCGAGAGAGGCTAAAAGGAAGGTCGAATTCATTAAAGGCTTAAGTTAGAGTTGAATAATATTAATGGGAGGTTAAATTCTACCGACAATTGAATATTTTAATCGAGAAAATTAAAGGAGAAAAAAATTTCTGTTAAGTATCCAATAATTACTGTACATGTACAGTATTATTTTTTAACGCGTTTGAAATTTTAATGTTTATATATTTAAAAAAAAAAGAAAAAAAAAATGATGTGAAAGCCGTAGGCAAAATTTAATAATACGGTGTAATGTGAAAAAAAAAAACCCGGGGAAATTCGAGCGTGACTAAGGGCTAATTACATTTATTCGGTTATTCCTTCAATGGTCCATTATTACTGGTAGCAGGGTTTTTTTTTTTTTTTACCATCTCTTATGGAAGACCGTAACACCTAGTCTTTCAACGGAGGTCTCTATTTAAGACCGTCCACGTATACTACCAGATATGATTTTGTGAGTCAATATTTTCGTTATTTAATAGATAAGCGTTCTAAATACTTGATTAAAATTTCTAATAGAATTCTATTAAAAAAAAAAGTCTAGCCAGTACTGTTTGTACGCTTTGAAGACCATTTTTAGAGGGTTTCAATAGTGGTCTCGGTATGGGGGGGGTTTTACTTAGTAGTGGGATTTGCTATTCCTGATGTAAGGCGACTGCGCTACAGTACTTACATGTACTCCTATTATTTTTATATGGCTAGAATAAGGTAAACACGCAGCGATGGAATTTTTGTTTACAAAATCAAAATCAAGTCGCGTGGTTTTTATCTCGCTTGCGGGATTTTTGAAAGAATAATACGGTTGTATATAAGATTCAAAAGAGCTTAATAACCGAATTTTCCAAACACTGGAATAGGTTGGAAAAAATCTAAACGTCGTGGAAGAGTTGAGCGAGAATAATTTGGATTTCGAATAAGTACATTTTATTTTAAAAAAAATAAAGAGACAACTGAACCTGTTCTATTGTAGACATTGTGGTGCCTCAAGAGAGTAGGCCCTTGATAATGATAATAAAACAAAAATTTCCATCTAAAATCAATTTAAGTGCATTACTATGTTTTTAATAAAAAAGTTTAATCAAAAATATTAATATATGAAATATCATTTTTTGAACCTCATTTTTAAACGGCACATCTTTTACTGTACCGGTATTGTATTAGTTTTTTGAGCCAAGTTTTTTTTTTTTTTTTTATAATACCGGTAATAATCCGCGAAAATGGAATGGTAACATCTCGCACACCCGGTTGTCCTGCCCTATTGAATGCTATCGACCTTAGAAAAGGATTAATACTCTATGGTCTAAAACAAAGAGTATTCTTTTTTTTTTTTGTTAAAAAACTTTTAAAATTATTTTTTTTTACATCCGTGTTCCTGACTTACTGTGGGTTATTTTTGCCCTTAACTTCCAAACATTCGTCCTCCAAAGACCAAAGCATGAAAAAGTTTTCATCTGAGAGTGCGCATAATGAGTAAGCACATGAGAATCAACATTCAACAATGAAAATGAATTTCAAAACCAAAACCGGAATTTCAGAAGAAACGAATTTCTGGAGATTTTAGTTTTTTTGAAAATTCACATCCATTTTACTCTTAAAATAAGAAGGACCTCATTGAAAGCAGCGCGAGACATTTTTCTAAGTAGGCATAAAAAATTTTTTTTAACAACATCAAATTAAAAATATTTTAAAAAGTAAGTCAACTGTTTTTAAATATATTTAGCTTTGTATTAAATTTAAACACCGGTACCATATTTTCGTTTATTCAAAGAGAAGGATGATGGATTTCGTTACCAGGCCTACACTCCAACATATATCTCTGGCGAAGATAGCCATCGAATTATGGATCCAAAACGATTATTCATTGTTTAAAAATGAATATAAGGATGAGTTGGAAGCCAAAGTGTTAGCAAAAGTGGAAAATCTTCCCTTACCTAATCAATTAAAAAAGAAACTCGAATATTTTATTCATCCTATAGGTTCACAAATATTCGAATGGCTTCAAAATCTTTATAAATATTATCGTCTCGTAATAAATCAGAAAGCAGTTTGTTGGAAGTCAGATGGAACTATCGATAAGGTTAAAAGTATTAAATTTCTTTTAACGGTTCAAAGTTTGAAACTGGCAACACGCTTCGGATTAGCTAGCGCTCTGTGTTTAGTGGACGAAATTGAGCCGTTGTGGGAAGAAATGACGGACGAAGAAAAATTACAACAAGAGAAAAAGTGCGACGCCAATTACATGTATTACCATTTCTTCGTGCAGCAGTTTTGGATTAAATATTTGAAAGGAAAACCGTTAGATGTATGGACTAGGGTTGGAAGAGACGGCGAACAAAATTTATCATCAAATTTCTACGGGTGTTATCGAGCCATGGTCGGTTCCAATTCAACGGCCACCCAATACTTCTTCGCAAAATTAAGCCCCGAAGAAAAAGGGTCGCTCTTATTCCATTTCAGATTTGAGCAAAAATATGGTCGCAGGTACGACACCGAAACTGAGTGTTATTTACTCTCTCAAATGAGCGAAAATCTGCAAGAGGAAATGTTGAAAACGTTTCCTGAAATCGTGCTCACTTGGCTTTTAGTTTGGCCCTACCAACGTTTTTTTCTGGAAACTGCGAAGAGGGCGTGGGGATATCTTGATAAGGGCTATTTCCACGAGTTGCTGATCCGAATTGTGGACAAATTGCTAACATGCGGTAGCGAGTATCGAGCCATTTTTCTCGAGTTTTGGAGATCAAGTCCGGATACGTTTAAAAAGTACGTCTCTAGGCCTGGTCGCTTCCCTTGGCAACAACTCTACGATTGCCTGGAAACGGGAGAAGAAGGCTACAAAAAAAATCTCACGGCAAAGTCTTGTCAGTTTTCAATTGGCGATATGACAGTAAGGCCAGCTTTATTTTTAATGCTTAATAGGGAACATTTTTCAATAGTTCATTGGAAGAATTCCAGCCGTTAAATCTGAGGCAGAATTTAAAACAACGTTTGATAAATTTCGGCTTTAAAGACAAATACCGTAATGAGGAGATCAAAAGATGGTGCAGTAGTTAACCGGGTGCCGGTATTTTGCAACAATAATAAAACAAAATTTGGTTTTAAATCTTATCAGTTTTTTTTATTTATTAAATAATCATGGTTAGTCTTATTAACAGCACATTATAACGTTCCGGTATTAATTTTTTTAAGTTTTCCTCCTAAATTTACTATTTTATCTTAAAATATTAAATAATTATTCAAGAAATAAAATTTAAAAATGCGCACCAGGGGGATTTTTTTTTTTTTAAATTAAAGGTACTTGAACTTGTAATTAGTATTTTAGCACAGTAATTATTATGTACTTTAAAGCATTCCTGCTTTTGTCATCAATCTGTTTTCGGGCTTCGGCCTGCGGCTAATTTTTTTTTATTTTCGTTCACTACATTTAACAATGAAAATAAATTTCAAAACCAAAACCTGGAATAATCTCGTTTCAGAGGAAACGACTTTCTGGGATTTTAGTTGTTTGAAAATTTACATCCATTTTACTCTTAAAATAAGAAGGACCTTATTGAAATACCGCTACCATAATTATTTTCGTTTATGCACAGAGAAGGATGATGGATTTCTTTATCGGGCCTACACTCCAACATATATCTCTAGCGAAGATAATCATCGAATTATAGATCCAAAACGATTATTCATTGTTTAAAAATGAATTTAAGGGGAAATACTTTTATTTAAATGGAAACATACAATAAATTGAGTAACACAGTGATAATAACTCCAAAAAAAAGATTACAAATTATGCTCTAAATTTGTAATTCGTAATTCGAAGTTTTCTAGTTCGTACCCAAAGGTTTCTTCCAGTGCTCCAGGGAGGCTGTGCTCCAGGGAAGCTGTGCTCCAGGGAGGCTGTCTTCCAATGCTGCTGGAAGGCCGTCCACTAGAGCAACTGGAAGATGCCCTGGGAGTATATTTTCCAGTTGTTCTGGTAAAATCGCTGCGATTTCGTCACGAATGATGGACTGGATGGTCGGCAAAAGCAATAATTACTTTTCATAATGCATTGCTAGTTTCTCAAAATACTTCTGGCGCTTGCGAAAGGCTACATCTTTAAATCTCTAAAACAAAATAAATTTAACCCTTCAAAATTAAATTTTTGAAATTGTTCCATTTAAAAAAAAAAAAAAAATAATAATAATAATTACCGGATTATCTGGCCCCAATTCTTTGAAAACGTTTTTGGAACAAATATCGAACTCTGACAGACGCCTGGGAAACTAAGAAATATCGGCTTCATTTAAGAACAGAAAAAATTTTAAAATCAAAAATTATTTTACAAATTAAAAATCAAAATTTTGATATGAGCTGATTTTGTAAATTTGAAACTAAAATTTCCGCCGAATTTGTTTCGCTGTCACGTTAGCTGCAATGTTACTTGCTGGGTTCAGTAATTATTAAAAGTCATATTTAATGCAAAAAATTAATTATTTATTATAAAATTTGATTGTACTTTTGCACCCGGTGACCTTGTTAGCGTTGATCGGACAAATTCTTTTCACTAAACTTTTCATTTGTGCTTTCCATAATTATTTCTTTCAATTTTATTAAACTACTCGTCATTTAATCTGATAAAATGTCACTCTTAATCCTTGTTAAATCTCATTTTTTAAAAGATTTGAGCAAAATTTAAAAACACTTTTACTCGTTTACAAAACCCAAGATGGATGACCACTCAAAGGCAAATATTGAAATCAAATGAACTTTAGATTTCATATTTTTTGTCTGATTTTTCAATATGCCTTGACTTTTAATAATTATTAAATACCGGTTGTCCTATTGAATGTCATCGACCTTGGAAAAGGATTAAGGTCTAAATCAAAGAGTATTTTTTTTTTTTGTTAAAAAAACTTTTAAATTATTTTTTTTTTTAAATTCGTGCTCCTGACCTACGTAGCAAAGTTTCACGTTCAAAAATACTGTATTGAAAGGGCGCATAATTATTTTTGCCCTTAACTTCCAAAAACATTCGTCCGCTAAAGACCAACGCATGAAAAAGTTTTCCAAACAGTTGTTTTGACTAACAAAATCATCACCTGAGCGTGCCCATAATGCTACGGCGTAGCGTCTCAGTGCTCTTGTAAATAGCGAAGATGAATTTCAAAACAAAACCGGAATAATCTCGTTTCAGAGGAAACGAATTTCTGGGATTTTAGTTGTTTGAAAATTCACATCCATTTTACTCTTAAAATAAGAAGGACCTCATTGAAAGTATGAGATATTTTTCTAAGTAGGCCCTACAATCGAATAAAGTATAACGAGATTTTTTTTTTTTTTAACTGCATCAAATTAAAATTTTTTTGGAAAGTAAGTCAACTGTTTTTACTTTGTATTAAATTTAAATACCGGTACCATATTTTCGTTTATGAATTTCTTTATCAGGCCTACACTCCAACATATATCGCTGGCGAAGATCGGCATCGAATTATGGATCCAACATGATTTTTCATTGTTTGAAAATGAATTTAAGGATGAGTTGGAAGCCAAAGTGTTAAAAAATGTGCAAAATTTGCCCTTACCTAAGCAATTGATTAAGGAACTCGAATTTTTTATTCAGCCAATTGGCGCGCAGATTTTTCAATGGTTCGAATACCTTGAGAAATATTACGGTCTCGTCAAAATTAGGCCGAAAGCAGTTTGTTGGACGCCATGCGGGACCATCGATAAAGCGAAAAGTATTCAAGTTTTATTAACGGCTCAAAGTTTGAGTTTGAAAACGCGTTACGAATTAGCTTGTGGACATTGTAAATTGGATGAAATTAAATCATTGTGGGAAGAAATGACGGACGAAGAAAAATTACAGCGTGAAAAAAAGTGCGAAGTCAATTTACTCTTTAACCATTTCCTAGTGCAGCAGTTTTGGATTAAATATTTGAAAGGAAAACCGTTAGATGTATGGACTGGGGTTGGAAGAGACGGCGAACAACATTTATCATCAAATTTCTACGGGTGTTATCGAGCCATGGTCAGTTCCAATTCAACGGCCACCCAATACTTTTTCGGAAAATTAAGCCCTAAAGAAAAAGAGTCGCTCTTATTCTATTTCAGATCTGAGAAAAAATATGGTCGCAGGTACGACACCGAAACTGAGTGTTATTTACTCTCTCAAATGAACGAAAATCAACGAGCGGAAATGTTGAAAACTGTTCCTGAAATCGTGCTCGCCTGGCTTTTAGTTTGGCCCTACCAACGTTTCTTTCTGGAAACTGCGAAGAGGGTGTGGGGATATCTCGATGAACGCCATTTCCACGAGTTGCTGATCCGAATTGTAGATAAAATTGTAACATGCGGTGACGAGTATCGAGCCATTTTTCTCGAGTTTTGGAGATCAAGTCCGCATACGTTTAAAAAGTACGTCTCTAGGCCCGGTTGCTTCCCTTGGCAACGGCTCTACGATTGCCTCGCAACGGGAGAAGAAGTCTTCGAAAAGAATCTCACGGCAACGTCTAATCAGTTTTCAATTGGCGATATGACAGTAACCGTACATTTTCTTTTAATATTTAATACGGAAATATTTTCAATATTTCGTTGGGAAAAGTTTGGCCGTCAAATCTGCGGCAGAATTTAAAACAACGTTTGATAAATTTCGGGCTTTAAAGACAAAATTATTGAGGAGATTAAAAGAGGGCGCAGTAGTAGACTGGGTGTCCGAAATTTAAGTGTAGCCAACTTTTAACTGCTAAAACCATAATTAAAAATGGTGTCGTTTTACAGATAAACTCAAACAGTTTTTTGTGTAAAAAAAAAATTATTTTTTTTGGTATCTATTCTATATTTTCAACTTTTAACTTCTGTAAAGCATGTTTAAAATAAAGTAGTCTCAAGAGAGGAAAAGTTAATACAATGACTAAAACGCTTCAAAATTTTTTGACAGTTTCTATTTTTTAATAGCAATAAAACAAAAATGTAACAATTATCTAGAAACAATGTAAGTAGTAACATTGCTACAGACTTACAAACAATTTACCTGCAATAATAATACTTTATTCTAAGAAAAAGTTTAATAATATGGGAAATGTCATTTTTTGGATCTTTTACTACAAGTTTTTTGAGCTTTACAAGTCGAAAATTATTGTATTAGGAATACACTGTATCTCGCGCACCCGGTTTTGACCGGTTGTCTTGCCCTATTCAATCAATGCCATCGACCTTAGAAAAGGATTAATACTCCAAGGTCTAAAACAAAAGATATTTTTTTGGGGGTTAAAAATACTTGATAATTATTTTTTTTTTTACATCCGCGTTCCTGATCTGCGTAGAAAAAAAAGACTTTTCACGTGAGCAGATATTGAAAGGGCGCATAATTTTTTTCGTTTCTGTTCCCCAAACATTTCTCGACCAACGCGCGAAGCCGCGTGAAAACGTATTCCAGCCGCTTCATTTTATTTTTTTTTTAAATTTTTAATCGGTGACAATGAGCTACTTCAAAGATTCTTTGATTTTCCTGGGTTCGCAAAGAGAAGCCGGCATCAGCATTTACCGTTTTAACAGCTCCGTTTGGGAAAGGGTTACCTCAGTCGGAGATGCTATTCCCCGGTCCATGAATTACGATCACCGGCTGAATGGTTTGTACGTTTTCAGCGAAGCAGCCGGTACCCCATCGGTCGCTTCTTACGCGATCAAGAACGAAGATCCGGTTTTGACTTGGAAAGCCGTGCAAGAAGCTAGGAGCCTACCCAAAGCGGCGCACTTGCAGCACATGTGCGTGGATTTGGATCCAAAGGTGGCGTACGCGGTGGGCAGAAAGAACGTGAACGCTTTTTTACAAAACGCAGATGCCACCATCTTTTTTCCGTTCGACCGCACCTACGTTTGTCTTCCACTGGCTATCAACGCCGATTTTATAGTGAAGCAAGCTTTCATCTCCAAGTCTCACCAAAACTTCGAATCATTTTTCGAAGTTTTTTGCATCAACTATTGGCCGGGCGCCCCCAACCAACGCATTTTTATTAAATTTAAATACCAAACAAACTTCGACGATTTAAACGACACTGACGCTGAGGTGCAAAATTATTACACGTGCGTCGTCAATTTGAGGAATTCCTCTATTTATACTTACGAAAATTGTCACGGTAAATTTAAGGATCCGCCTTCATTTACCTACACGTTTCCTCAAAATCGCGAGTGTTCGACATCGACAATCGCCGACGTTGTGGCGGCGAGAAAGAATGCCTTTTTGTTCGTCGCGAATCGGGAACATAAATCCGTCACGTCGTTCACCTTCTCTTTCGGTCAAAATAAACTGTTAGCCGTGGAAAATTATCCGTTGCCAAGCGGTTGGGTCCCGAAACGTTTGTTTTTCAACGGCAGGAACAACTGTTTGTACGTGGCCACCAAAAATAAGTCGATCGTGATTTTTCGAGTGGTTGTACCCAGCGGAAAAATGCGCTTTATTCAGACAATTTTTGGCATTCCTTCCCCAACGTGCATGGTCGCGACTTAGATGCAAACATAAAATTTTTAATGTTTTAACGCAAAAAGAATTATTGTTTAATGATAACAATATTTTACTATGTGTTAATCAATCTTTTTATTACGGTCGTATTATTTCCACCCGTCAAATTCGCGCAAATTTTTTTTTTATTCATAACACTATATACCGGAAAATATATTTTTTTAAAAAAAAAATGAAAATTTTTATTAATTTCAACTAAGTAAACGGGTAAATAAATTTGCATTTAATCAATTTTTCGGGTTGAAGAGCGAAATTTTGTATTCTATTTTTATCGTTTTAATCAACGACAACTGCGCAGGTTAAAGTTTAATTCTGCGCCGATAGCATTTTTTAAGCTCAAACAATAATTATTGCAGTGAAGGTTTACCGGTTATTCATTCACTTTCAACAGACTTTGTGTCGTGGAGCTTTGGATTCTTGACCCAAGCATCATTTTAGAAGAAAGAAAAAAAAAAAAATGAGCAGTAGCAATAGCGTACTCGGGTTCGTCGGTTCCGCCGGACTTCCCGACGGACGATTTCGCACCATTTACATTTTACATTACTTCCCCCAAGAATGTTGTTGGAAAGTAATCGGAACTATAGGTTCCAGCACTCCCACCTCCTTATGCGCCATTCCTCATCGAAATCTGTTGTTCGCGACGAGCAACCGACACGAGCGAGGACGCGTTTCTTCCTACGTCGTCGGCTCCATATTCCTCCAATCCAATATTATTGAGTCGAGCAAGAAAACGGACAGCGCTCACCCGTTCCACATGTGTCTCGACTCGTCGCACGTCTACGTCATTCATCCGCAATCGGTGAACGGTTTCGAAATCAGAGAAGATGGCTCGGTGGGAGATAAGTTCAAGCTCGACATGTGCCACCTCATTTTAGTCGCCGATCCGAAAGTTCCGGTGGCTATCTTCATTCCTCCCAACTTTGACCTATACACCCAATCGATCCAAAGAGTGTTTCCCATCGATTCGGCTAAAGACTTGGGTAACGCGCACATTTATATCAGATTTCTCGTCAAAGTGTGCTCCGCAGCGGATAAAGTTACGTCTACGGATTTACGTTATCTCGACACGCGAAACAGCTGCTACTTAACGTACATAATTGACTCGTTGAGTTCCACCGTGTCGGTGTTTTATAGTAAACAGGATGAAAGCGCGCAATTGCAACGTTTCAAAGCCTATCCCGAAGAATGGGACGGTACGTCTTTTATTTCCGATAGCCTGGCGCCGTTGGAAAGGTCTTTCTTGTACGTGGCGAATTGCGGACACAATTCCGTGGCTACTTTCAGAGTTTTAACTGATGGCACGTTAAAACTTTTCGCCGTTACTTGTCTGCCCGGAAGGCACAGGCCGCAACATTTACATTACGCCAAAGACTTTTTATACGTTGCCACTGACGACGCTATTTTCATCTACAAGGTAGAAATGAAGGATGCGAAAACCTTCGGAAATATTAGTCATATTAATACGATCGGTCCAATCCCAAATCCGACGTGCATGGTTTTTGTATGACGAGTAATAAATTATTGTAGAAATATTTTTTTTGGTGTGCCTTCCCCAACGTGTATGGTCCCGATTTAGATGTAAACGTGCCTGTTTTGACGCGAAATAATTAGTGTTGTTTTAATGATAATCATAATTTGTTTACAAAATTTTACGACGTGCTAATAAATTTTTTAATGTTTACTGCATTTCCATAAAATGTGCTTAGGTTTTTTTTTTTTTTCAAATTATGGTATAAAATTATTTCTTAAGTTTAGCTAGTTGTAAATTTGAAATTAATTTAGTTAAAAAAAAAAAAAAAAATAGAAAAAGTTTTGATGGGTATATGGCAGTTCCAAAGTTTGGTATTTTGGTAGGGAAATATAAAAATAAGAAATTTTACTAAACATACTGTATTTTTCGGTTACGATGTTTTTCTCGTTCAGAAATAATTATTAATCAGTTCGAAAGCTTTATTATTCGAACCTTCCGGGTCACAATATACAAATTATTATTAAAAAATTTTTAAAATCGAACTTTTTTCAAGTTTTTTTTTTTTTTTTTACTTTATTTTAATTTGCGGAACGACTCGAAATTGCAACAACGTGTTTTTAAAGGAGTAAAATACAATTTTTGAAAGTTTCAATCTCAAATTGTAATCGTTACTGTATTAAAAATGAGCTTACGTGTATTTTACCATAGATTTCCAGAGTTTCACACTGCTTCCTTCAGTTTTTCAACAATTTTATTTTTATACAGTATTGAATATCAATAATTAAAAATAAATTAATAATTTAATTCGACCATTTATTATTTTAACTTTAAAATTATTAGAAAATATTTTTTAATTACAATTACTTAGCAAAACGGGTAAATATTGTAAATTTGCATTTAATCAATTTTACGAGTTAAAGTCGACATTTGGATTCTATTATTATATTTTAAATCAGCGACTGCTGCAGGTTAAAGTTTAATTCCGCGCCGATACCTAGTTATTAAAAGATTAAGCTCCAACAACTAAAAGTTTCTCGCTTGGTTATTCATTTTTAGACTTCGTAAGGTTTGGTGTGGTGGAGCTTTCGATCCTTTACCGAGGTATAATAATTATTTTAAAAAAAAAATGAGCAGTAGCAATAGTGTACTCGGGTTCGTCGGTACCGCCGGAAATCCCGACGGACAATTTCGCACCATTTTTGTTTTGGAGTTTGAAGGGCGTTGGAAAGATATCGGAACTATAGGTTCCAGCACTCCCACCTCCTTATGCGCCATTCCTCATCGAAATGTGTTGTTGGCGGCGAGCAACCACAACGAGCGAGGACGCGTTTCTTCCTACGTCTCCGACTCCTTATCCAACCCAACCAATATCATCGAATCGTTTAAGGAAACGGACAGCGCCTACCCGTTCCACATGTGTCTCGACTCGTCTCACGTCTACGCCATTCATCGTCAAGGGTTGACCGGTTTCAAAATCGCCGAGAACGGTTCGCTGGGAGATAAAATCGAGGTGAACATGCGCCACTTCATTTACATCGACGATTCTGGACTCAAGACGGACATATTCTTTCCTCCCGACTCGGACCTGCAATCCATTCAAAGAGTGTTTGTCATTGATTCGGTTAGAGATTTAGGTAACACGCAAATTTATATCAAATTTACCGAAAACTTTTTTTCCCCAAAAGATAAAACTTCGTTAACAAATTTACTTTATCTCGACTCGAAAACCTGCAGCTACTTAACGCACGTAATTGACTCGATGAGCTCGACCGTGTCGACATTCTACATTACACCGAATCAAAGCATGCTAGTAAAACGCGATAAATCGTATCTGGAAACATGGACTGGTGTGTCCTTTATTTCCGATAGTCTCGCGCCTGCGGGAAAGCCGTTCTTGTTCGTGGCTAATTGCGGCCACAATTCCGTTTCTACTTTCACAACTTTACCATGCGGCGCTTTAATGCTTTCTAGCGTTACTTATTTGCCCGGTGGACATATGCCGAGACATTTACATTACTCCAAAGACTTCTTATACGTTGCCAGCAACAGCGCCATTTTCATCTACAGTGTAGAAACGCAAGATTCAAGAATCCTCGGGGCTATTACTCTTATTAATTCAATCGCCTCAATCCCAAATCCTACGTGCATGGTTTTTGTGTGACGATCAATTATCCAGACGTTTTACGGGACATTTTATGTATGCGTGCGCGAATCAAGTAAATGTTTTGACGAAAAGTGTAGGTTCGAATGTAGATGAACCACACTTTATTATGATCTTATAAATCTTTTATTTTTGTAAAATATGTCCAATTTATGCATTTTCATTACGTAAATTTTATTCGTGATTTCTAATTAAAAAAAAATTTGTTATAAAAGATTTTATTGAACTTTGGTACTTAGCACAATATTATTCGTATTAAAAAAAAAAAACGATTAGGCCTACTTAATGCAACGCCTATACGTGGCCACTGACAACGCTATTTTCATCTACGAGGTAGAAATGAAGGATGCGAAAACCTTCGGAAATATTATTCATATTAATACGATCGGTCCAATCATAAATACGACGTGCAGGATTTTTGTATGACGAGCAATTATTGTAGAAACGTTTTTTGGTGTGCCTTCCCTAACTGTATGGTCCCGATTTAGATGTAGGCCTAAACGTGCCTGTTTTGACGGGAAATAATTACAGTATTATTATTGTGTTAATAATAATCATAATTTGTTTACAAAATTATACGACGTGTTAATAAATCTTTTAATGTTTACTGCATTTCCATAAAATGTGCGCAGTTTTTTTTTTTTTTTTTTTTTCATTACGGTATAAAATTATTTCTTAAGTTTAGCTAGTTGAAAATTTGAGATTAATTTAGTTTAAAAAAAAAATAGAAAAAGTTTTGATGGGTATATGGCAGTTCCAAAGTTTGGTATTTTGGTAGGGAAATTTATAAATAAGAAACTTTAGGAAACATGCTGTATTTTTCGGTTACGATGTTTTTCTCGTTCAGAAATTATTAATCAGTTCGAAAGCTTTATTATTCGAACCCTCCGAGCAAAAATGTTATTAAACCGGGTTACAATATACAAATTATTATTAGAAAATTTTTAAAATCGAACTTTTTAAGGTTTTTTTTTTTTTTTATACTGTATTTTGATTCGCGAAATTTATTATTGGAACGACTCGAAATAGCAAGGACGTATTTTTAAAGGAGCAAAATATAATTTTGAAAGTTTCAATCTCAAATTGTAATCGTTACTGTATTAAAAAAAATGAGCCTACATGTATTTTACTATACACTGTACAGTAGATTCCCATAGTTTCACACTGCTTTTCAACAATTTTATTTTTATAATATTGAATATCAATAATTAGAAATAAATTATTAGAAAATATTTTTTAATTACAATTACCTAGCGAAGCGGGTAAATATTGTAAATTTGCATTTAATCAATTTTACGAGTTAAAAGTCGACATTCGGATTCTATTATTATTTTAAATCAGCGACTGCTGCAGGTTAAAGTTTAATTCCGCGTTCATACATAGTTATTAAAAGATTAAGCTCCAACAATAATTAAAAGTTTCTCGCTTGTTAATTCATTTTTAGACTTCGTGAGGTTTGGTGTGGTGGAGCTTTCGATCCTTAACCGACGTACGAGTATAATAATTATTTTAAAAAAAAAAAATGAACCGTAGCAATAGTGTACTCGGGTTCGTCGGTACCGCCGGAGATTCCGACGGACGATTTCGCTCCATTTTAGTTTTTGAGTTTGAAGGGGGTTGGAAAGCAATTGGAGAAATAGGTTCCACCACGCCCACCTACTTATGCGCCATTCCTCATCGAAATGTGTTGTTCGCGGCGAGCAACCACAACGAGCGAGGACGCGTTTCTTCCTTCGTCGTCGACTCCTTATTCAAGCCATTTAAAATCATGGAATCGTGGAAGGAAACTGACAGCGCTTACCCGTTCCACATGTGTCTCGACTCGTCTCACGTCTACGCCATTCATCGTCAAGCGGTGACCGGTTTCAAAATCGCCGAGGACGGTTCGGTGGGAGATAAAATCGTGGTGGACAAGCGCCGTTTCATTTATATCGACGATTCTGGACTCCGGACGGACATGTTCTTTCCTCCCGACTTGGACCTACGATTCATTCAAAGAGTGTTTGTCATTGATTCGGCTAGAGATTTAGGTAACACGCAAATTTATATCAAACTTGCCGAAAACATTTTTTCCCCAATAACAAATTTACTTTATCTCGACTCGAAAAACTGCTGTTACTTAACGTACATAATTGACTCGATGAAGTCGACCGTGTCGACATTCTATACTACACAGAGTAAAAGCGTGCTATTGCTTCGCACGAAATCGTATCCGGAACAATGGAGCGGTGTGTCTTTTATTTCCGATAGTCTCGCGCCTGCGGGAAAGCCGTTTTTGTTCGTGGCTAATTGCGGCCACAATTCCGTTTCTACTTTCACAGCTTTAAGTAACGACGCCTTAGTACTTTCTGACGTTACTTATTTGCCCAGTGGACATATGCCCAGACATTTACATTACTCCAAAGACTTCTTATACGTTGCCAGCGACAACACCATTTTCATCTACAGTGTAGGTTCAAGAACCTTTGGGAATCTTACTCTTATTAATTCGATCGGCTCAATCCCAAATCCTACGTGCATGGTTTTTGTGTGACTAGCAATTATGCAGACGTTTTACGGGACATTTTATGTATGTGCGCGAATCAAGTAAATGTTTTGACGAAAAGTGTAGGTTCGCATGTAGATGAACCGCACTTTATTCTGATCTTGTGAATCTTTTAATTTTGTAAAATATGTCTAATTCATGCATTTTTATTAAATTACTTTTTTTTTTAATTTTAATTAATTATACAATTCTAAGATAGGTACTTTAGTGAAAAATTAGAGGAGAACGGTTAATAACCTTAGCGCACACGGAACCTTTTCGATAACATTAAATTTAAGTAATTTTGAAAATTAGTTAATATAATAATTTTAGAAAAATTTAGAAAAGTAATAAAAATGTGATATTCATTATTTTTTTTTTTGGAGGGGAGGAAAGGGGGGGACTAAAACGTTGTAAAAATTTTACGAGATAAAAACAAGATTATTTACAACGATAAGTTTATACATTTTTATTATGTAAATTTTATTCGTGATTTCTAATTTAAAAAAAATTATTATAAAAGATTTTATTGAACTTTAAACGAGTAAAAGTCGACATTCGGATTCTATTATTATTATTATACTTTAAATCAGCGACTGCTGCAGGTTAAAGTTTAATTCCGCGCCCATACTTAATTATCAAAAGATTAAGCTCCAACAATAATTAAAAGTTTCTTGCTTGGTTATTCATTTTTAGACTTTGTGAGGTTTGGTGTCGTGGAGCTTTAACCGACGAACGAGTATAATAATTATTTAAAAAAAAAAATGAGCCGTAGCAATAGTGTACTCGGGTTCGTCGGTACCGCCGGAGATTCCGACGGACGATTTCGCACCATTTTAATTTTTAAGTTTTTCAACAAAGACGTTGGTTGGAAAGTCACCGGAGAGATAGGTTCCAGCACTCCCACCTCCTTATGCGTCATTCCTCATCGAAATGTGTTGTTGGCGGCGAGCAACCACAACGAGCGAGGACGCCTTTCTTCCTACGTCGTCGACTCCTTATCCAACCCAACCAAAATAATCGAATCGTGGAAGGAAACGGACAGCGCTTACCCGTTCCACATGTGTCTCGACTCGTCTCACGTCTACGCCATTCATCGTCAAGCGGTGACCGGTTTCAAAATCGCCGAGGACGGTTCGGTGGGAGATCAAATCGTGGTTGGCAAGCGCCACTTCATTTATATCGACGATTCTGGACTCCGGGCGGACATGTTCTTTCCTCCCGACTTGGACCTACAATCCATTCAAAGAGTGTTTGTCGTTGATTCGGCTAGAGATTTAGGTAACACGCAAATTTATATCAAATTTACCGAAAACATTTTTTCCCCAAAAAATAAAACTTTGTCGACAAATTTACTTTATCTCGACTCGAAAAACTGCTGCTACTTAACGTACATAATTGAATCGATGAGCTCGACCGTGTCGACATTCTATATTACACAGAGTAAAAGCGTGCTATTGCAACGTGCGAAATCGTATCCGGTAGAATGGACCGGTGGGTCTTTTATTTCCGACAGTCTCGCGCCGGCGGGAAAGTCTATCTTGTACGTGGCTAATTGCGGACACAATTCCGTTTCTACTTTCAAAGTTTTAACTGACGGCGCCTTGGCAGCTAATTTTGGCGTGACTTATATGCCCAGAGGACATATGCCGAGACATTTACATTACTCTAAAGACTTTTTATACGTTGCCAGTGACAACATTATTTTCATCTACAGGGTAGAAACGCAAAATCCAAGAATCCTCGGGGCTATTAATCTTATTAATACGATCGGCCCAATCCGAAATCCTTCGTGCATGGTTTTTGTGTGACGAGCAATTATCCAGACGTTGTACGGGACATTTTATGTATGTGCGCGAATCAAGTAAATGTTTTGACGAAAAGTGTAGGTTCGCGTGTAGATGAACCACACTTTATTATGATCTTATAAATCTTTTATTTTTGTAAAATATGTCCCAATTCATTCGTTTTTATTAAATTATATTTTTTTAACTTTAATTAATTATAAAAGGTACTTTAGTGAAAAATTAGAGGAGAACGGTTAATAACCTTAGCGCTTATGGAACCTTTTCGATAATATTAAGATGTAGAAAAGTAATAAAAATGTGATATTCATTATTTTTTTTGGGAGGAGGGGGGGGGGGGGCTAAAATGTTGGTGTAAAAATTTTACGAGATCAAAACAAGATTATTTACGACTATAAATTTATACATTTTTATTATGTAAATTTTAATCGTGATTTCTAATTAAAAAAAAAAAATTATAAAAGATTTTATTGAACTTTGGTACTTCGCACAATATTATTCGTATTAAAGAAAAAAAACGATTACTTAATGCAAATTAGTCAATAAGCATTTTGGTAATAAAGGTTAACAGTTCCATTTCACTTTTTCAATTGGTAACGATGAATCACCCCAGCGGTTCTTTGGTTTTCGTGGGCTCGGCGAGTGAAAAAGCCATCATCGTTTACCGGTTGAAGAGCGATACTTTAATTTGGGAAAAAATTAAAGTGGTGAAAAATGACATTCCCAGCCTTATGTTTTATATTCCCTCGCAAAATGGCTTGTTCGTAGGCAGCGAACACGGAATGCAACGGGGAGCGCGATTAAAAGTGCAGCAATCGTTGACCACCTACAAGGTTTCACCGCAGGGAGATCCAATTTTGGCGTTTAATTCGAAACGATTTACTCAAAAATCCAATCTGCTTCATATCTGTTTGGACCCGAATCAACCCATCGTGTACGCCATCCATAGCGATAACGTAACTTCGTTTTCTCTGATTACTACTTCGGCCCTCGGCGTTGCTCGAAATCGGAACTGGGTTTGTCAAGCAATTTCGATAAACAGTTCCCTTAAACTGTCGCGAGCTTTCGTCTCGTTGACTGTGAAAAATGTCGCGGCTTTCTACGAACTTTTTAACGTTTCGTCTTCGAAGAAAAGATGCGCCGAACGTTTTTTCATCAAATTTCAACACGAAGAAACGATGGATAAATTACGACTTTGCGGAAGCTCGTTCGAGAACTATTACACGCTCATCGTGGCCTCGAAACGTTCGTGCATTTACACTTACCAGAACACGGATGGCGCGTTTGAAGCCAAGTCGTTCATCATTACGTATCCGATAAATACCAATAGTCCCAGTTCGTCCATTTCGGATATTATCGCGCCGCAAGAATTGCCTTTCCTGTTCGTTTCCAATTGCGAGCACAAGTCGATCGCTACGTGCAAATTATTCGAGGATAAGTTGGTGCTGGCTCAACTTTACGAGATGAATCCTAAGCAGATACCGAAGCGGTTGCATTATAACGGGGCGAATGAGTGCTTGTACGTGGCCACCAAGGACTCCATTCTGATATTTCGAGTGAATATCGTGAACGGGCAGTTAGACTTGTTTCAAGAAATTACGCAGGTTCCTTCGCCGACGTGTTTACTTGCAATTTAAGAGAAAAATATATTGTTTTCTAACGGTATTCTGACAAATGATTAAATTACGTGCAAACGTTTGCGTTTGGTTTTGACGAATTTTTTTTCTTAATTTTGGTAAAAAAAAAATAAAAAAATAAATAAATATAACGACTTTGGGTATAAAAATTTTTTTTTTTTGGGAGGTTTTGGGTTTTCTTAAAGATAGCGTTCAAAGAGGAATAATAATATTGCTCTAACCGGATTTGGCTCACATTTTATTGCGTTGGCCTCACAATAAAAGTAAACCCGAATTAAAACTTTTCAAAAGTAAAGACCAAATAATACGTTAATGTAAGGTATCAGTATTACTGATTTTTTTTTTATCTCCAAATTAAAATTTTGGGTTTCAATTTAATTATTTAGATGAGACACTAGACAATTAAAATTGAAATGTGGGCTATTTTTAACAAAAAATTAATGTCTAAAAAAGTTTTTTGTTTCGATATTTACATCAATAAGAGCATACCGTAATTTAACTTTAATTACATTTAAAAAAAATATTTCGTAATTAATTTGTTTAAAATTGCATAATAATATTCATTCCAAAAAAAGAAAAATTACTCGTTCATTATTGCTATAGAATTTTTTGTTTAGTCATAGAGATGTTCAAATAAAAAGTTAAACCATATTTTACAAGTTTTGCAAATCAAAGTATTAGCAAATAATAGTTATTGTAAATGCATAGGACGAGTAAATTTTTTTTTTTTCTTTTTTTTTTTTTTTTTAATAATAATACTGTGGCTAAAAAATAAGTATACGGTCTCGTATTTTTTTTTTCAATTGTTTACGATTAAATAAAAAGTACCTACTAGCCATTTAGGCAACAACTCATGGAGTCATGTTTGATACTGTAGTTACACAATTTTATTACGGTTATTATAAGGTAGGCCTATAATATTATTTTCTAACCGCTAGTAATAATTTAAATAATTAAACTCTTAATATACGTACATGTAGGCTACAATGTTTTCATTTGCAAATTATTTTGAGTGGAACCAATTCGACCAGTTTCTTATTTGACTAGAATCATTTGCGGCAATCTGGTTTCCAGTTTAGCAAATTATTGTGCTAACACTATTTTGCTTTTATTTTAATAAACGCAGTTTTACTGGCGAAACAGCTTTGTGAGAAATAGATGGGTGAAATCTGGTTTGCAGAAAGGGGATCGAGTTTCACCAAACTATTGGCGTTTATTGTACCGTATTCCCAAATGTGAAACTAGTTTCGATGATTGAAACCTGTTTCAAAAATCCTGTAAAAATAAGCACTGTACATTACATTACAGTATTTCATGAATTTGCTAGAATAATCGCCCTAAGGCCACAATTCTGATCATTTCAATATTATTATTATTTTTAAAAATTGGCGGCTTTAAACATCCTTTAAATTTTTTTTATTTTTTTTACGGTAATCCGGTGATTGAACCCTGAACATGCACACAAATGTTAAACAATGAAAATCCACTTAAAAACAAAATCAGCATATCCTCGTTTTTTCAAAGGTCACAACCATTATTTTACCGGTGGTTCTTAATAGGAAGGAGCTGTTTGGAAGCGGCGTGCGAGATAGAAATTAAATGAAGTATTTTTTTGTAAGTAGTCCCTACAATCAAAATAAAGACCAGTCTCGAGAAAAAAAGAGAGGGTTTGAGTAGTTATACGCATCTGACAGACGAAACGAAATGGAATGTCGAAGAAGGTCAACCGACCACGATTTAACGATTAAATCTAGAATTAAATGTTTTATTTCGAGAGTAAACATGACTTTTGCCTCGGTGATTGATACAGTAAGTGCTTAATGTTTATGTACCGAGATGTTTAACTATTTTCAATGATTGAAACCCATATTTTAAAAGTCCGTTAGCTTAAAAACAAAAATGTAAAAATCATATTTTTTTTTTTTTGAAACGTTTATTGTCCATTTTTGAAACATTCAAATTTTTGGGAAAGAAATAAGCGGTAAAATGTTTATAGGATGTTTACTTTTACTTAATGACCTTAATTATTATAGAGACCAATGGAACACGTGTATAACACTAATGAATATTTTATTACTAATATATTGTATTTATTTAAACTTAATTTATTTCCTATTGATTTAATAGCGCCAATTAATAAAAAATAAATTAGACTTACGGTAAATGTAAAATTAAATTACACTATATAGCCTCGTTCAAGGCAAATTTTTCTTTGCAACATATATATATAGGCTATATATATACCGTATATATATCATTGAGGTAATTTAATAATTTATTTTTGTTAATTATGACGTTGATACAAGTTTTCAACCACTCCGGGTATTTTCACTTTAGCAAGTTTTTTCGTACGGATGCACCGAACAAACTGTCAAATCCTGCGCAAAATCGTCGTGCTAACCAAATGAGTGTTAACCGTCGCCATATTCGTATTCCGTTGTTATATTTCCATTAACGTGAACAAAAGTGTTAGTTTTAGCAGGATTATTCGAAATTATATAATAATTTCGATATTTTTTTTTTTATCTCAATCTTCGTAATATTATTAACAGTTCAGACTTGAGGGGAAATTGGAAGGAAATTGGTATTAAATTCGCGATTAATAAAAACTGAATTGCACAAAGCTACCAACTCACATTTATCCGACTTTTAAAGTTGTTAATAAGTAGAAATAAAAATCTCAAAATTTAATAGAAAACCCAATGAAATGTTTTTGTGCGATGGTTGTTTTCTGCAAATTCTACAACTGGATAAATAAAATTTTATTTGATAAATTAATTGGAATATTAGAGAATATAGCGTCCCGATAGGTTACTGTGAGAATATATAGGGCTAACTCTAATTTCGAAATGTTTGGGTTGGTTGTTTTATGCAGAACACCTTCTAATTATTGTTTACGAAATGATTAAGTGATTTTTTTTCTTCTCCATTAAAAAGGTTTTTTTTTTTTTTTGTGCAACGTGTTTGCTCTATGTGTAAACATTGATTGTCATTCAACGAGCGTTTCTTATTGAGGTTTTTTTCTTTTTTCGCAAAGGATGTTGTCATGATGACAAAGCTGCTCAAAAAAAGTCTGTACTGTGCTATCAAAACCTTGAAACACAAACTGAAATTCTCAATTATTTTTTAAAAAAAACGAAAATAATAAGTAATAAAAAATAAGAGAAAAAAAAATAAATTCTGACGTTGGGAGCTTAGTTCTGACGAACCGAATTCCCTCGTGACGTCATGTTATATTTCTAATTTATGTCTATTTTTTTTTTTTTTTTAATAAGTAAATTTGGTTTCTTAATAATTATTACAAATTGTGCATATGAATTACAGTAATTACTGACGCGTTAGTTTGGGGAAGTACATATTAGAGAATGTCGCATGACGTCAAAAAGTTTAGCCTGTAGGGAATCGCGTACAAAATATTAATTATTTTGATGTTTTGTATTGTTTTTTTTTTTTTTTTTTTGGTGAAAACTGTAATTGAAATTATATAAAAAATGATAGAAACTACGTACTTAAGAAATTTAGCCTTCGCTTCAAAAAAAAAAGAAAAATCGAAAAACAGCAATGTGCGTCAAACGAAATTATAAAACTGTACAAAAAAATTTGATTTTAATTTTTCCACTTCACTCTTAGGCTCGTCGCACACTGCCTCCGCTCTACGCTCTCCGCCTGTGTTTACTAATCCCCTTTCCTCCTGTTCACCCTTCCGCTCCGGCATTTTCTCGCACACTGCATCCGCGTGATCGGATACGCTTTCCGCTTCCCGCCAAATAGAATACGCGCCAAAATAGTGCTTATGGCTGCTTAGTGCTCAGTATCAAGGTCGCGCATGCGCAATGGAGAGGAGCATCCTTGCGCATGCGTGAACGCTTCCGACTTTATGAAAATATACTTTTCAAGAAACTGCAGCGGAGAGGAAGGGGAGATAATTGGTCAAGCGCCAGGGGCATAAGTCGGATGCGGATGCAGTGTGTGGATTCCAATTGAAATACATGCTTTTTAATTTTTCTAGGTCGAGCGGAGGAGGAAAGGGGATTAGTAAACACAGGCGGAGAGCGTAGAGCGGAGCCAGTGTGCGACGAGCCTTATGTTTTTATTAGGTCACCATAATTAGGTAAGAGTGACCACTCCGAACCAGCTATAGTCGTAAGATTAGGCGGTTTATCGTTAGAACTACAGTATTAAGCCTTAGGTTTAAAGCATGCTGTATAATGCACATTGGATAAACAAAATTGTTTACAACACCAATGTCGTAAGCAAATAAACTTTGCCAAAAAAAAAAATGTCCTCGATTAGATACTGTACTTTCAATAAACAATATCAATATTCACAGTAGTCAATTTTTAATTTTTTTTTTTGATTTTAATTAAAACAGAAAAAAAAAAAAGTTAGTTTTTGAAAGAAATTAGATTTTAGATAGAAGTTTTGGAAGAAAAATGAAATATAAAAAATTCTGTCTGTATGGGAAAAAGTTCTCATAACAAAATGCTGTACTTATATTCTGTGGAACCCAGCGTTATAACCAAGTTTTGCTATATACGAGTAACCGAAAATCTGTTTAGCGCTTAATGGATTTGTATTCACCGTCGGATTCCGTGACTTTTTCTTATTCTTATTTTCAGTATTTAATTTTTAAAATATAAGTTAACTTTTAAGTTGCTTTATTTCTTGAACATTTTTAAATAACAGATTTGTAATTAAAAATTTAAATCACGATTAAAAAAAAAAAGTTTAATCTATTTTAAAACTGAACAACAAGAATTTAAATTGCATTATTATATATATTTTTTTACTTATAAAGTCTTTAACCATTCAAAATTAATATACGCGGTGGTTCAATAAAAAGTAAGCCTAAAAAGTTACTACCAAATTTTGATTGTACAACCAAATACTAAAACTTACCTGCTTACGCGCTTACTTTACTTAACATTTTTATTTTAATGACTTTCAATTTTTTTATTTTATGAACAAAAAAAGCGAGCGATATAACAATAATTTTGTTACTACGGAAATTGCTCGTAAATTAAAATTTTTGACAGATGAAGTTGACTCATTTCTTTCTCTCCTTTTAAATTTATGATGGTAGATGTTGGAATCATTATTGTCATTTCAATTCTCTTAAAATAAGGGAAAATGTTTGGAATGATTAATTATCAGTCATTAATAATATATGAAACAAAGTTTCGGCTAACTTTTTATTGAACCACCGTGTATTTTCAAGGGGAAAAGTTGCACGTATACTGTGTATGTTTTTTTCCGTTCAAAATCGCATTTAATTAACATTAAATCAACGTTTCAATTAAAAAAAAATGACTTCAACCATTATTGCTTTTATTACTAAGGTTTGGTCAGTTTACGAAAAATAATTTATTTTTTTAAAAAAAAAAAAAAAAAGTTATCATTCAACGCTTATTGTCATTTTAAAATGTCCATTGTTATTTTCATAATATGCAAAATATAAATACTCCAAAAAAAACAATTTAAAAGCACAAAATGCGACAGGAAGTAAAAATTATTTTTTTTTTTCAAACCAGTTTGTTTATTAAACTAACACTTTCACTTCATTTCGAGGGAGAAAAAAAGAACGCCGCGGCTATAATAAAAATTGGCTAAATAGAATCAAACTGTTCCAATATTTGCTTAAATTCAAAAAAAAAAAAAAGTTGTTCAATTGGGTTTCGACGTAATTCGAAGTAGGCCAAACGAGAGGAAAAAAAATTATGGTAAATAAAAGAAAGCTTTTTTTTTTTTTTAAAAAAAAATAAATAAATATTTGGCACGTTACTATTTTATTTATTTATTATTCGTTTTTTTTTTCGATTTCTCGAACCAACTTACTTTTTCGTTATTCAAATTTTTAGAGAAATTTTTTTGTTTACATTGTTTTCCTCCTTTTTTTGAATGAGATGATTCTCCATTACAATATTTTAATTTTAAGAGGAAAGGTAGAGGGGGGGGGGGGGGGAAAGCTTTTTTCTTATATAAATGTCTAACGCCAGATGGCGCTCGAAACGCAGGTATAAAAAGGTGAGGTGAAAAACCAGTTTGAGAGTAACGAAAAAGTTTTCTTGTACATGTTGCACAAAAGTTTTAACTTCGCGAGGAATACTATACATTTTACACTAGCTGCTGGATCGTTGGATTTAATTCGGGGCTTTTTTCACATTGAATTATATATATGGCGATTTAAAATAGGCTTGACTTTTTTTTAAAAAATATACTTTTATATAATATTTATAAAAAAAAAAAATTTATATAAACTTTAAAGTTTTATTTGTTGTGCTCAAAACCAAAATTAAACATGGATTTGTACGAAAAAGTGATGAGGGAAGCTGGTAAGTAAACTTTTTATTTACTCGGATTAAATTAATACAGTAGCCTACGAAGTGAAGGGTTAAAAACTCACAAAAAGTTGAAAAACAAGAACTAGGAAAAAAAAAAATTATTAAAATTTATTGATTTTCTGCTATTGGGCTTTTTTTTTATTGAGGTAATTTAGAAAAGTTTGGTAAAAGATTATATTTTTAATATAAACAACTTACAGTAAATTTAAAACAAACATTCTAAAACCATTTATTTAACATTAAAAACACTATTCAAATAGAGAAAATCATTCAAAATTTAAGTTTCCAAAAATACAAGGTTTTTTAAAAAAAAAAAAAAAAAAAAAAAAAGAAAAGAAAAAAATTGTAAAGACACTTATTCTAATTTAATAAATAAACTTAATCTAATTTAATTATAGGGAAAAATTTAATATAATTTAGCAATAAAACTCAAGAAAATCCTTAAAAAAAACATAAAACACAAATACAATTTAATCTTAAGAGTTGAAATAGCTGTATTTTTATATAAAATTAATAATTTTGAATTAAATTTGGACAATTTTGTACTGGCGCCGCCAATCACTTAATTTGCAATTAATATTATTATTTTAATTAAAACATTCAAAAAAAATTTTTTTTTTTGAAACAAATTAACATAAAATTTAAAGTTTTTATTGTGTTTTATATAATTATTGATTTAACTTTTTCTTGAAGATAAATTTTGATAAAAGTACAGTATTATTTTATTATTATTTTTTTAAAAAAAAAGTGAAAAAAATTCAAAAATTCAACTTAAAAAAAAAAAAAAAATAGCCGAAACCAAAAATGTGTTTTCTTTTTATTTTCCTCCATTTTGCATTCATTGGTCACCGGTTGAGTCGGAATTTTGTTGAGAAAAGCGAGTGGTTAGTTGCGATCGATGAATGCTTAAGAGGTCATTGCATTGTGTTTATGCGTTGTTACGTCACGAGGTGAGATAACTAGGTCATCATTTTAGGGGTCTAGGTTCCTCGTAGGTTTTTTTTATTATTATTATTAGAACGGTCAACGCTGGCAACTGAGACGACCATCTTTAGTTGTTTTTTTTTTCTTTCTTTCTTATTTAGTTTTTTGAAATCGTAAAAAAAAAAAAAAAAAAAAAGGTTTTTATTTTGATTATTATGTTCTGAATTCCACACAAACGTTAACCAACCCAATTGGAAGTGGGCTATACACTTTAGAGATTGCTTAGTGACCTCTTTTATATGCGCGTGAGTTTGGATGAAAAATAAAGTTACTAGAGGGGGGCGGGAGTTGGAGGGGGGAAAAAAGTATTAATTAAAAACCGCGAGAATTAAAAGAAAAATTGCCATATTTATCTCCGATGCTATTAATTCGACGCAGCTGGTTTGTTAGCTGAGTGCAACACATGTGCCGCCTTGACATCAGCTGTTTAAAATTAATTTACTCTTTTTTTAAAAAAAAAAAAAAAGAAATAAAAATGAAGGCTATCGGATGAGGAAATGATTTCAGAAATAATAAACGCAATAATTATTGTAAAAATTGATTGATTGAATATCGCTTTATTTTTGGGGGTTTTTTTCTATTGGAAAAACGCATCAAATTTAAAATAATAATCGATTAGAAGTTATTTTTTTTCTCTGAGTTTAATTATTATTAATTTTGTCTATTTTAGAGAAATCAATTTAGCTATTCAAATATTATATGACTTCCGATTCGCATAAAAGTTTTGAATTATAATAACTAAATTGTATAAATTTTTATTGCTATTAATAGATGCGTAACTTTTGAGCTATAAAATATCTAAATTAGCAACTAACAGTAGAAGTGTTAACTGTAGAAAGTGTATAATACAGTATTGTGTACTAGTCTGTCTATACACGTAATAGAAATTTTATAAATAAGTATCTTTGAGACTCGTGCATCTCTACACTTAACAACTGTACAGTTAACGCTTATACTGTAACGTATAATTAGACAGAAGAAAAAAATACCGTTCAACATTTACTATCATTTTTTTGTTTTTAAAAAATGAAATGAATTTTACTTTGTAAAAAAAAAAAAACATCGATTTTTTTATCAGAATTAATTATTTTATTTTTAAAAACTTAATTTTTTCATAAAAAAAAATATAGTACATTATACAGTGTATAGAGATTAAAATAAAAAATACGATGAAAGTGCAAAAAAGTAAACTTCAATAAAAACGAGTTTTTATTGGCTAAAAAAAAACCTTTATTAATTCAGTAGAGCAAAATGTTTCTCCCCCCATATTTACCTATCTTTAAAATGGTGCAGAAATATACTGAAGGAAAATTTTAAAACAAAAATTCGAAAGAAGCAATGTCCTTTTGACACCTGTGCGACTCCTGAGGGACAATAATTATTTTCCCCAATTCCTATCTTTTCGGCAGCGATAAGCTTTGGTACATACAACCTTTTTTTTTAAAAAAAAAAAAATATCAGAAATTTTCAACGCACTTTCAGCTTTTTTTGTTTCTATTCTTCTATTTGCATATATTTTTTCGTTTTAATTTTAAAGCTTTAAAAAGTTGTAATTTATGAACAAAATAATTTTTACTACGGTATATTAAAATTTTGTCTAAAAAAGAAGCATGGAAACGAGGTATTTAACCCTCCTAAACTAAATTGATTGGCGTGTGAGAGTAGTTATAGCCAAAGGGTGGGTCAGTGTTTAGCCAAATCGTCCATCGACCCGAGACTCCGGCTTAATCCCGAGTTCACCCACGCCATCTACAACCCCAAAAATAACACCCAAAAAAAAAAAAAAAAAAATCCGCGCATAAAAAAAAAAATGTAGAAAAACCCAAAAGAAAGCAGAGTAGTTAAAATCTACTAACATTGTTTCGACCACTTTTTTTTTTTGATGGCCTTCAACCCGTTTATTAAGGCCACATTACGGCTAGTATGTCAACCACTTTTTTTTTTTTTTTTTTAATTTTCTTACACTTTAATTTCTTATTTTTCTGACCACCGAAATTTTTTTTTTTTATTATTTCTCTCATTTAAAAATTTCAAGAATTATGGTGGGGGAGAAGGTGAGGAGGGGTTGGGGAGTGATGTTTTGGGCATTTAGTGTCAGGAGGCCAGTTGTACCACGAGTGACCAACCGGTCAACACAGCCAGAAGCGGTTCATTTATTATTAATTCGAGAAAAAAAATTATAGTTTAGTAGGTAATCTATTTCGGACGAAATCTCTTAAGTAGGTACCCGAACCTACTTTCGCTTCGACTTTTTTCATCTCACTCTTTTTATTCCAAACACAAACGATGGCTAATAAAAAAAAAAAATAATAAATAATAAAACTATAAATGATAATATCGCGTTTCTTTATTAAGCATTATTATAATATGATTCGATGTGACGTCGTTTTATTTACGAAATTTACGACTCAACTACACTATACGACCTAATTATTATTCCTAAATAAATTAAAACAACCAGGTCACGTGGGGTTCTTTCAAATATTTTAATGACGTTACCACTTTCTATATTTTGACCGAAGAAGAAAAAAAAATTAATTAATATCGGAGGAAGAAAATTCATTTATTAATTTTGTTTTTTTTTAATTTAAATTTTTTGAAAGTAATGAGAAGAAAATTTAAAGCACGAATTTATTTAATTCGCGTTTATTACGGTTTTTTTTTTTTTCATTTCCTCGTTTAAATTTTAAATAATTATAGTAATAGTGTCAATTGCGGGTTTTCCATAGTTTTTTTATTTTTATGTATCCTTATTTATTTTTTATTATAAACAAATAATATTCAATCATTAAAACCTACTTTTAATTGCGTGTCAATTGAGGAAATTTGTTGTGCAGACAAAATACAACTAATTTTTTTTTTATGTAAATATTTACAGTCGTTTAATTTAGCATTAAAATGACAATTTTTGCGCACTATTTGACAGTTTAAAATTTACGTAAAAGTTTGCGAAACTTCCAACAATATATTTTATTATAATTTTATCAATATTAGAACAAGTTAAATTCGGTGAAATTGTTTAGGAACATTGGCGTGTGAATAAAGTTTCTTCAAATTTGATTCGCACTCATTTCCAAAACTTTTTTGGTTGCTTCTAGATAATAAAATTTTTGTGTAAATTTTATTGGAGCTTTAAAAAAACTAACGTTTTTTTGTTGCGCAAATTTTAGGTATAAATTACCATTAGAATAATTGAATTGCACTTCGTTGAGTTTTAACACTGTACGCGAGCATAAACTTTTTAAGTTCGTTACTATCTAGAAAGTTCTCAAATTGAAATTCGTTATACTGTACATTAAATGCTTCTATTAATCCGAGTCGAAAGGTACCGACACTTTCTTAGATAATCGGGGAAAACCCGGATCAATTGAACATTGTTTACGATCCAATAAACCACAAATAATTAAATTTTTTAATGGGAATTACAATGAAAGAGGTTTGCGCAGCATTTTTTTTTTTTTTTTAAAAGGCCCTTACACATCATTTCGTTAATTATGTAATGTCAATGTTAGCTTTTTGAAACCAAATTTAGAACACAATATCGAAAACGTCTTACTCGGATCACTGCCGGTAGTAATTAAAAAAATTAATTAAAATGTGCAAACATATGACGTCAAAATGACATCATTTATGTAATAAAGGGATTTAAGGGCCTTAATAAGATAATTTTTGGGAATATGACCAAAACAAATCTTATTATTGTGTTGTTAAACTTGATTTTTATTTCATTTTCGCTGAAAGAATACAAGAAAACAAAATAAATCAGTTATAACAACTCGGATTATTGAGTAGCAGTTATGAAAAAAAAAATTTTAATTTAAAAAAAAAAACATCCGGTTTAAACGTTGAAGGATTTATCTTGATAAAGTAATTAAATTTTTTTTTAAGAAACAAAAAGATATAAATTAATTTAAAAAAAAAACTTAATTTACTTTATATTAGAACCTTAAGCTATTCGTAATACAGTATCGTAATTCTCAGAATTTTTTTTTTTTTAAAAAATGAGTTAAGAAATAAATTAATTAAATTGTCATTTTCTTATTTCTTTTTCTTTTTTTTTTTTCTTTAAAATTTTCTAACAATCTAAATAGAAATATGTAATGATATGTCGACACGCAGTTTCCCCGCTGATTTTTCATCGTTTAATGTTGTACAATAACTAATCATTTTCCTTGTTTTTTACCCCCAGAAGGCGACGAATTCAAGGTTCGTTAGTTTTTCATCACACTTTTTCTCCTCCCCCCCATCTCTCTTAACTCTTTCGAAGATTTACCGCGAGTAAATCTCACAAACATAATAGAATAAAAATAAATAAAGGAAGAAAAATAGCGGATTTATTTGGGACAAGTATTATTTTTTTTTTCTCTATTTCATCAAACGATGCTTTTTATTCGATTGAGAAGTTAAAAATGCCCTGACCCCATTTTATTAAATCAAAAAAAAAAAAACAACCATAAATGATGTCTAATCTTACAGTGTCACACATTTTTTTTTTTTTTTTTTTTAAAGCAAGGTGAATAAAAATATCAATTAGCAAAAAACGCATTGTAATCAACTTCATTGAATGTTGTTTTTTTAAAAAAAAAAAAAAAAAAAAATTGCAATTAATACGCTTGAATAAATTAATTTTTATTTTAACGAGCAATTTTTTTGTTAATTGAAAATGTGAAACGTTGGCTAAAAAAAAAAATGGTGCCATAAAAATCTTAAATTATTCGTTTGCGGTTATTTATTTATAAAATTTATTATTAAATTTGCTCGCATTTATAAATTCAACTGAATAAAAAAAAAAAATTTATCCGCTTCCTCATACCGAAAATTTTTTAAAAAATAATTAGGATACTTATACTCGAAAAGAAAAAAAAAAATGACGTGAGCCACCCTTCCCATTACTGTACTGTTACAAATCAAAAAAATACGGTAGATTAAATCTGATCAAACCGGAAACGAAATTGAAATTATTACGTGCAATAAGTAATTTTTTTCTTCTCTTTTTCTTTTTTTTTTATTTCTTTTTTTTTTTATTTAAAAAAAAATAATTTCAACTTAATTACAATCTTAATAATTGAAACGCTTTTAATTATTAATAAACGCTAGCGTAAACAATTTAAATTCTTGATAAATTCCTCATAGCGTTTTTATACGAGTTAATAACAAAGCTGACACCATTTCCGGATAGACGCATAAAAAACTTTAAAAAAAAACCTATAAAGATCTGTCACGTGACCTCACTTTTACCTAAATCGTTCGCACGCGATAGGAAAGTCTAACCTAGAAATCAAAATAATAATAATAAAAAAAAACAGTTTACAAAAATGCAAAATTAATGGTACAATTAGGTCGTGGCTACCGGTATCGATAAGTCGATCCGCAATCGAGATTGGCGAGTTCGATATCCGGTGAAAAGTTAGTGTAAGGACCATGAACTTGGCGGCGCGGGAATGAGAGCTGTGACCTTTGATAACCTCGCGCCCAGTGGGTGAGGCTCATTTAGAGAGGGCAACAAGAGAGGGATATATAGAATATTTTTCTAGGAAGCAGAAGAAAATAATTATTATAAAAGAAAAAAAAAAAAACAAAACAAAAGAAATTTAATGTAATAATTAGTTTTTTTGTTTGTCTTTTGCAGATCCTCGTACGGACAATTGGTTCTTAGTAAAGAGTCCGGCTCCCGTCGTAGCCTTACTCATCGCCTATGTAGCCATCACAGTTAAAGGACCTAAATTAATGGAAAATTATAAGCCATTGCCATTAAAGATGATTCTCATACCCTATAACTTCATCCTCGTAGGACTATCTATTTATATGTTTAAAGAGGTGAATTTCCACTTTTTTTTTTTTTTTTTTTTTTAAAAAAAAAGATTTATTATTTAAAAAAATAAATAACTTTAGACATTAAAATGAACTATGGGTGTACCAAAACACATCCTTATGTGACGTCATTTAATTAAAAATCCACCATTATAACAGGACATACATTTTTAAATATGTATCGATAGTTTAATGTATTTAGTTTCGAATGTTTTTTAACCTAATTTCTATGCTAAATAAAAACCTCCTGTGATACTATGATCAATTTATTTTTATGAATTATTTAACGTTGGATAAGATTATCTTTCTAACTAGTTTTTAGTTAGATACCTATTTCCGGGTTAAACGAAAATTTAAATGCTGTAGATAAAATATGTTTGTCTTTTTTATATACATGTACACGGCATCCGGAAAGAAAATTAACTCAACTGAATTAGTACTAAGTCCTTTTAATAATCTAAAATATTTTATTGACACATGGAAAAACTATACAGTACTGTACTTTAAAGACTTTTTTTTTAACATTTAATTGTTCGGTTCTATGTTTAAAATATTTTTCCTTCGGCCTCAACTCACTATGCACTGCATTGATTACAGCTTCATCGAATAATTCTCACACCCGGCAGCGGTTTTACTGCTTGTGTTAAGACCGAATTGTGGAGATATTTAGAACACAGAATAGAACAATTAAAGTATTTTTTTTTCCATGTGTCAATAAAATATTTAAATTATACTAATTCTAAGATATTACTAATTCTGTTGGGTGCACTATTTTTCCGGACACCGTGGAAGGTTTAGCTGATATTTTTTTTTAAAAGTTGAAAAAAATTTTTTTGGTTAGACCAGTTTTAATGAATCATTAATGGAGTTTAGCGATGATTTTTTTTGTCAATAGTGTGATTTTAAAAAGCTTTAGAAACATTTTTTTTTCAATTTAATGAGGTTGTTTTTTTGTTTGTTTGTTTTCGTATTTTGAGCTTAAAACGGTTTTTATGCTTATGAGCGTTTTTATAGATAAACTGATTATGTTTTGAAGTGGGTGGGGGTTTTTTTTACCTATCTCTTTAATTGGACTACTAAATTTTTAAAATTATAATACAGTATCTAAAAAAAAAAAATTTACAAAAAAACAAAAACTGGCTAAATAATATAGAGGGGGGGGGGGGGGATTAATGCATTTTAAAACAGCTGAGAAATTGTAACTCATGCTGTTTAACCGCATCTATAGCATTATTTTATAAAATAAATAAACAAATAAAATAGAATGATAATTATTATTTAATTTAAAAACGCGTCGTGCAATTCAGACCCATCATTTTAAGTTATTTGTAAAGAAAGGGGGGAAACAATAGCGGAAAAACAACAGAAGATAAATTTACACTCGAATTCTTTCAAAGTTTTGTCATGCAGTAAGTTCATAAATATAGCGGAAGTAAAAGCGCTAGCTCGCTTATATAACATGCACACACAATATAAAATTTCACATTCAATTTAATTCCTTTTCATATCCCCATATATTTATTATTCTACCCAAAAAAGTTTTGTTTGTTCTTATTTTCAATTGTAATTAAAATCTAATTATTAATTTACAGTTGGCAATCACGTCATACCTGCAGGGTTATCAGTGCCAAATGTTAGAATACTCAAACGACCCTCTATCTCTCAGGGTAAAAATAATATTCTTCATTGATTGATTTTATTGTTTTAATAATTAGTAAAAATTGTGTTTTTTTAAATGTAATTCTACAGTTAGCCAGCGCAATCTGGTGGTTTTTCTTCTCAAAAGCCATCGAACTGCTGGACACAGTAATTAACTAATTCTTATTTATTTATTTTTTTTCCCCAAACATTATATTTATTTATTTTTTAGGTATTTTTCATTTTGAGGAAGAAAAATCAACAAATTACTTTCCTACATGTATACCACCATTGCACCATGCTTTCCATGTGGTGGGTGGGTGTCAAATATGTCGCCGGTGGTGAAGGTCGGTGGAATAATTTAATACCTAGTGTTATTAATTAAAAATGCAGCGTGAAAATTTAAACCCTTCTTTTTTTTTTTTTTTTATTCAATTGCAGCTTATTTTCCTGCCATGATCAACTCTTTCGTACATATTTTTATGTACTTGTATTACGGTTTGGCCGTTTTCGGAGAAAGTGTGAAGCCATTTTTATGGTGGAAACGATATTTAACGCAGCTCCAATTAGTAATAAAAAATAAAATTCAACAAAATTAAAGATTATTCAATTTTATATTTATTATTATTATTTTAGGCACAATTTGTCGGGATCATTTTACACGTCATCTATGGATTGTTTCACAATTGCACCTTCCCGCATTGGATGATGTTTTTCGGCATCTTTTATTGCTCCACTCTCACTATTCTATTCCTAAACTACTACATTCAGACTTATACGAAAAGGAAACAAGAAGCCATAAAAGCTGAAGACAAAAAGAAGCATTAAATTAAGTTATATTTCTCTCTTTCTTAAACACAAACACTCTTCTTTTTAAACATTATTTGAGAATTGTAAATATTAGATGTAATGGATAACTACTATACAGCATCGTTCTGTCTTCCCTCAAAATTTTGGGTAACGTGGGTTTTCAAATAGCGAATTTTTTGTCTTCTTTTCTTTTCTTTTTTAAAAAAAGAAAAATTAATTCGGTTGGAGAAATAAAATGTTTACGGTAGAACAAAAATCTTATTCTTTTGACTACAAAATGTGAACTGGTTTGCATATTTGTTCTGGATGGGATAAAATTCTGCAAATTTCGGTTTAGGGGAAATTGGGTTGGTAATTAATAAGTAAGTTACAGTTCATGTAATGGTCAAATTTCTAAAAAAAAATTTGGTACGGTATTTAAATCGCACATTAATAAAGGCGCATTCACAAAACAGTATGTACCTAAATTAAAATATGAATCCCCTAATTAATATGCATTACACATTTATTTTAGAACATTTTATTTGCTAATCCATGTGACATAACCAACCAAAATGTAAAAAAAAAAGTATTTCTGGAAAAACATTTATCATATTTTTTTTTTAAATGAGTAGCAACCAGAAGCACTAGCGTAAAATAATATTAAACTGGTATTATATAAGTAACTAAAGTGCAACAATTGTAAAATAAGAATTCATTAAAACATTTACTCAAAATTTGTTTCAAAAATGACATGAAAAAAAGGCATAGGTTTTTTTTTTCGTGATAATTTTTTTTTCTTTGGGAGGAAAAAAAAAATTATTTACCGACTATAAATTCTCTGCGCCTATTTAAGGAACGGTTATGCTTTCGGTTGCTTGCACTCTTCAGTTTAATTACGGGGTTATAAAGTATTTCAAGATCATTGAAATAAACTGCTTCAATGAAGCACGAAGTAGGAATTAAACGATCTGTAAATCCATTCTTTGCGCGTATAAAATATCTCTTTTATCTTGTTTCGGTATTTTTTAATAGTTGTTTGATATTGTTTTATAACAACTTCAAATTTGCTCAAAACTCTACCACTTTACGATACTCGAATTAGTGATGGCTAAAATACTAAAAAAAAAAAAAAGTATTTCCGATTTGTTTAACTACAAACCGGTAATAAAAGTTTTTTCTCAATTTAATTTCAATTGTTCGAATTTTGAGTTTATTTCTAAAAAAATACTGTAATTAACTTTTGTTTTATTATTTTGCATTTTACAATATTATTAGTAATAGATTACTCAATATTATTGAAATCAAAATTAAATACTTTAAAAATGATTTACTGGTAGAAGAAAGTTGCCGAAAAATTACTTATTGATGTGAAATTATACATACAGTATTATAAAAAAAACTAAGATAACTAAAACACGAAAAAAAAAAGTTTTTTAAATATAGAATACAATATTTCGTATTTAAAAAAATCCTATGACTAAAGTTTTTCGCTACTTTGTCAATCAATCAACATCTTAAAAGTAGAATACACATGAGTAAAAACAAACCTTAGATTTAAAGAATGTTGTAACGAATGAAGCAATGTAATTAATTCTTCCAAACAAATTTTTTGCAATGATCTTCGGCCTAAAATATAAAGAATTATTAAGTTTAAAAAATATACGGTATATAATGTTCTGCGATAAATACTTTGCAAGCTTTGGCGTGAATTTTGGACTGGCACCAATATCCAGGCCCATAGGTGCATTTCTTGCCACCAAGAAGATGCACTTGCCCCAAAGATGGATCGCACAAACGAACCATCTAAATACAAAAAATTAAATTCCCGAAAATATTTTTAAATGAAGAAACAGTTACCTGGCAAACGTGTTTGGGGTCGCTAAACTCGGCCACCATCTTTATAAAATAAGGCCCATAAAGCTGAATGATGCTATCGCACTATATTAAAAGTATTTTCGCAATTAATAATTTCTTTCTAGAGTGGCTTTTTTAAAACTAAAAAAAAATTTTTGAACCTTGTCTCTGCTTTCTTTCGGAACAGCTAAACAAACTTCCTCAAAAGCTTTGACCACATCCGCGCTAATTGTAGGATTATTCAGCAACTTCGATAACATTTCGATAGTTACTTCGCAGATAGAGCAATAATCCGAACTGGTGTGATTTACAGCAGCTTGGGCCGCGCGAACGGCGTGTTGATACATACTAATCCCAACGTTTCCGCTGCAAACGCTCAACATATTGCAAACAACGCTCAAATTTTGTTTTTGAATCATAGTTAAGAACGGGTCTGCGTAAAGTTCCACGAAGCCATCGCAGGTGTTACGCCAGGTATTTGGCAAAGTGTGACAAATATCGTCCAAGCCCAAAATAATTGCATCCTTTAAAAAAAAACAATACTGAAGTCATTAGAAATTTTGCATCTTAAATTAGTTTCTCCAAACCTTAGTTCCATTCATTTCGAGTACGGAATGAATTAATTCCATGCTGTATTGACAATACAAACATTCTTCCTTTCCCGCTAATTTTTGGTTAGTAGGCACCATTCGTTCAATAGGTAACTGAACTTTCTCAGTCATGCGTTCCATTGTTTTTGAAAGACTCGGTTTAATCGGAGTCATATTTCCTTCTAATAATAGACAATTATATAAAATTGCGCGTCAAAACAATTTTGAAACGTACTTTTAGAGCCGCACAAGCCCAATTCTGTGCAAACTAAACTAGGATCGAGTTCCTGAGCCAACAAAGCAAAAATTGCTGGCCCATATTGTTCAATAAAGGCATTGCATTGTTGACTTAATGTTGAGGGAAGTAAGTCACAGACTTTTTCCAACGCCTGCTTAATTTGCTCCTAAATAAGTATAGTATTAACACAATTATATTTCGTCAGTTGCAAATTTTAAAATAAAAAAATTTACTTCAGTTGAATTGTCTTGTAACATTTGCTGCAACTGATGCAAAGCATATTCACACAAAGCGCATTCCACATTATTTTGTACTTGGCAATTGGGAGCGTTAACTGGTTTCACTCCGTAAGGTTTCGAAAAAGGATAATTGACTTTCACATCTTCAAATAGAAAAAAAAAAGTAAAAAAAAAGTAAAAAAAAAATCATAACTACAAAAATGTAGTTAAGTATTTCTACCAGGAATTTTATTCGAGTCAATTCTATTGAATGAAGCTTTCTCGTCTGTACCAATAAGAGGTTTCTTCGTAACGCAGAGTCCCAGCACTTGACAAACCAACTGTGGATTCTATAGAATTAAATAAATTTTAGAAATCTTATCAAGAATTTACTAGGAAATTATTTATTTTACTGTCTCATCAATTAGGAAATCCCACATTTCATCAAAGTAGTTCGTCACGTAATTCGTGCACTGAAAAATTAAATAAACTAGTAATTACCAAAACAGAAATTATTTAAGTTTTTTAATTCGGTCTTACTTGATCTTTATACAATTTTAAATGTCCGCAAATATTTAATAAAACATCCTTAACTTCCTCCTATTAAAATATAAGGCATTTCTGAATATACTTTTGAAACAAAATTTAAGTTTTTTTTTTAATATTTACTCGAGAAGAATTAGCAACCATAACTTCCCTCAATCGCGTAACCAACTGAACACACATATCGCATTGGGGATCATCCGATGGTTTTCTAAGAGGTGCTAGTGGTTTTTTGTCCTGTAAAATGAAAATTTAATTGAATGCAATCGAACTAGAATGTAATGCTAAAATTTACTTTTATTTTTTTATCAATTGGATCATAACCATCAATACACATAGCCGCCAAAGCGCAAACTTCTGCAGGTTTCTATAGCAAAATTAAAAGTAATTCATTAATACCTAAAACATTTGCGATAATTATCCTAATTAAATCAATTCATACCATTTCGGTAATGACGTACTGATAAATTTCGCTAGATTTTGATTCAACAGCCATTTTACACTTTAAAAATATTAACAATTAGTTCAAATAATAAAAAATGCAAGCATAAAGATTAACTTACCACTGTATACAAAGATCCGTGCAATTGATTGCAAAAATTTAATAACCGGGTAGAAAATTCACTCTAATAATAAAAATACAATTTAAAATACTGTTTTTTAAAAAAATCTCAAAATATAATTGCTGTAATAATTATACTTCTCCCATAGCTTTGACTTTATCAATTGCTTCCTGAGCAAAAGTTTTGCAATCCTGGCAAACGTCGCTTGATGCCGAAAATCCTTCCAAACCAATAATTTGAGGAACGTTTTTTTTACCCTGCTCAAATAAAACAAAACTTGAAACTTTTAACAAGCAATAATTTCAAATTAGAAATTTTGGACTTACGCTAACTATTTCCATGTCTTTAATCAGTTCTTTAATTTTATTTGAATTGCATAACCAAGCAACTGAACAGACAGTTTGGGGATCCTAACCATATTTGAAAAAATTAAATTTCTCGGGATAAAAAAATCTTAATAAAATTTACCATGCGAGATGACAAAATTTCAATAAACTCGGGAATAAATTCATCCACCAATTTCACGCACTACAAACGTAAACAAAAATTAGTTTTTCCCATTTTCTCACCATTAAAAATAAACGCAAAATAAACCTCATTAGCAACAATTTTAATTGGAAAATAAATCGAGCAAGTGCCTTCCAGAACTTCTTTAATAAGCTCCTAAAAATAAAACAAAAAAATGTAATTATTATAACGTAAGAAAACGAATACAATTTTTTTTATCTTCTCCCAACTTGTGTTTCGTTGCTCTTTAATTCATCTCTCGCTTCCTGCACCATCTTTTTGCAAGTCTCGCAGATTTCATTCTAATAAAATGTCAACAAAAAAAAAATGTTTATTATTATAAAAAAAAAATCAAAATGCAATTAATAATTTATAACGAAGGACTTACGTTATCAGCTGGCAACTTCTTAAGTTCCCACACAACTTGAATGCAATGTTTGACAGCTCCGCATCTTTTCGCCGTTCTTATATCTTGGCACCAGTAAGTAGATCCTTTGGCGCATTCTTTCGGTCCAATCTTACTCTGCAAATCATTCGAAGACGGAGGAGCAGAAACTTCAAACGTCTTCGCCCAGCAAACTGAAAGATGACAAACAACAAACAATTAAACATCAGATAAAAAGTATAGAGATAACGCTCGGTCTATCATGAAAGTGACCCCACCAAGCGTTTCAAAGGTCAGAAATAGGATGTGCATGTATGTAGCAAGAAAGCAATGTGCGTTGCCCGTCGTTATTATTGTCAACGCGATCGTTTCCCTTTTGTTTAACCTTGACTGACTCATTTTAGGGTGGAATAAAAACATTTAAAAATTCCAATTTTTAAGCTATTAAAATGTAAGCGAAACAAAAAAAATTTTGAGATCGTATAATTATTATACGGCTACAAACTATACATTGCACAAACATAATATCATATTTCCAAAACCTGAAAAACAAAACATTCTCAAAATAAAATTCTCATCATGGAGGTTTTGACATTTGAATGCGACGTTAACCAAGAAACATAGCATAATAATAAAAGAATTTAAATTACTTACCAGCGATTAAGCCCAAACAAACAAGGAGAACGCTAATTTTTAGCATTTTCAACGCATTAATTGGAAAGAAATGAAAATAGACGATTTCTTAGCTGTACAGATAAACGATTAATATTGCTAAACCGCAAACATGACTCTAATCACATGATTTTTGAGGTTAAAGTTCACTGGCTTATCTCTCCGCGCGAGGGCGCTGTTTTCTCGATCACGTGACCCAGATCCGCACTTGATTGCCATCGATCACGTGGTGTAAGCAAAGGTAGTTTTTGTATTGTAATCGGATAAGTTTAATGATTTTTTTTTTCGCCTCAATTTAAAGTTTTGAGCGGTATTTCTTAATTAATTAAATGTTAATAGAGCGTATCGACGTTGAATAAAAGTAAGTGCTGTCATTTAAAAATCCTTGACTTACAGTAGTGTGTAATAAGGTCAGGTCTTTGCTATATTTTCAGTGCCTAACTGCAAGGGTAAAGGCGCCAAAATGAGTCCAGACACGATTGATTTTCGCACGATTTACAGGGAGTTTAAGATATTTGTGGTATGGGCGAAAAGAATGCAGGAGTCGTTCGACGAAAAGTTTTCATCGTTGAGCGAAAACCTCGATGTTATAAATGGCAAATGCGACAGGTTGATGTGCGAACGAAGACGAGACACGCCATTAGGAGATAGGAAAGCCTTGTTTCCAGTGGTTGTCTTGAAGAAAATCGATGAAAATGTGAAACAAAGTCCACCCAGAAGGAAGCGGGCGACGCGGACCAAGCTAAATGATACTTCGGATATTTCAATAACAAGTTGTAGTATTAATTTTGGATGTTTTTGAAAGCGAGTGTAATAGTTGTTGTTGTTTTTTTTTTAATTATATTTTAAGTAGAAAAAGTTGTTGAACAACATGAAGCCCTTAAAGTCGAGTCTTTGAAATATACAGAACTTGTACCGGTAATACAGAAGGTCACAAAGTCTGAGGTTATCGAAGAAAATGAGCAGGCGACATGTGAGAAGCCAATATCGGTAGGAGAGAAATTCGTGCAATCAGATGTAAATATAGAAGTAAGCGCTTGTGAAAATGAGTTTACGAAATATGAAAAATCTGAGGTTACTAAAGAAAACGCAAGTGTAACTTGTGATGAACCTGAGACGGTAATACAACCAGATGTCAGAGAAGAAAGCGTTTGTGAGAATGAGTCTGCGATTGGTAAGGAACTTGAATCGGTAGCAGATAATTTTGAAAAAGCAGTTGTTGTCGAAGAAAACGCTACCGGTAGTGAAAATATATCTACCACTTGCGATGAACCTGAATTGGTAATACAACCAAATGTTAGCGAAGATAGGGTTTGTGACAATGAGTTTGCGAATGGTGAGGAACCAGCATCGGAAATAGAGAAATCTGATAACTTCGTCATCGAAGAAAGTGCTTGTGAAAATGAGTCTTCGACATGTGTTGAGCCTGTATCGGAACCTGACGTCACGGAAGAAAGTTCTTGTGAGAATGAGTCGACGAAATATAAAGAACTCGCACGTTTATTAGGTATCGAGAATTCAGATGTTTCCGAAGAAAACGCTTGTGAAATAGTTGACGAAGTGCATAAAAGAAAATGTGAAAATGATATTACTAGTTTACATAATTCCCCAAAGAAAAGTAAGCCTAAACAATCGTCTTTAGAAAACTATTTTACTAAATGTGGGCCAAAAAGTAATACTCTCGATTCTTCCGCGGTAGCAAAGAGTTCAACCGACGAACCAGAAATTCTGAGCGAAACAATCTTTTTAGAACCAAAAGAAGTACAAAGTCAAGGTGGTAGAAAAAGAGGTAGAAAATTAAAGAAAGGAACCGTAAAATCGAGAAAACGAAACCGTAAGGTTGGTTCTTCCGATTCCGAAACTGAAACGCGAGAACAATTAGAAAACTTGTATAAAATGAACTATAAATATTCTCAGGATATGATCGGAATTTTAGAAGTAGACGTGCACCTTGTTAGTTTAGAATTTCAAAAATATTTGAAATGTAAGTGCGAAAGCGAAACAGATGTGGGCGAATTTTTCGAAGAAACGAAGAGGCTAATGAGTGAGATGCAGCGAATTCACAAAGCCTGGAAGCATATTAAACCTCAAGCCGGCGAATTGCTGAATAAAAACGAAGATTTGTGTCGAGCATTGTTGAACGTTTACGTGGAAGCCATTTCGAAATTGAATAACGGGGAGGAGAATAATTTAATGAATTCGCTGAAAGATTGGCCGAACGTTTCGTTGATTACGTTCCGAATCGAAGTGGATTCATTTGAACAAGAAGTGGAAGACTTTTTAAGGCGCGATTTTTTTGAATATGATTGGAAGAAGGACGATTTAAGAACTAGTTTGTGGAAAAAATATTTCGATCTCGAAACTCAAAGTTTGAAAATCCAAGCTGATACGGAAGAAATATTATCACGATTAAAAAGTACGGTTCATAAAATTAACTTGATTGACGTTTTGTTGTTTGAGCAGCCCATTACGCAACCATTGGAGCATTTTGGAAAGGTGGAACTGATAAAGAAAAACTGCGAAAAAACGGGTAAGTTAATAAATACAGTATTGAGATATACTTCTGATTGTTAAAAGTAATTTAGTGATACTGTACATTGTACTTTGGGGGATAGAAATTATTAATTCAAAGCATAAAATTCACTGACAATAACGTAGTTGTTTTCTCTTTAAGTAAATACAACTCATTAAGATTCAGGTAAAAATGTTCAAAAGGAAAGGATTTCAAGATCCAGTTTGGCTAATATTAATTTTACTAAAAAGAAAAAACTTTAATGTTAAGCAATTGTTACTGAGTTTTATGTTAATTAATCTTTATAAATTGCAAATTATAATTTTCTTAACATTTTTGTTTAGGTCTTGCGCTATATTATACAGTGCGCCATGATTCTACAGCAGAACTTCTGAACGAACACCTTCAAATTCTCGAGCATTCTTGTACCGAGTATTTGAATCGACAATATGACAGCGAACATTTTTTCGAAGCTCAGACTTTATGCACGAGGAGTATATTGATCGGTAACTCGGCCGCGAAAGTTCACTGCGACGTGAAAAGGTTTAAAAAAGTGTCCGGAGAACTGTGCGAAAAAGTCTCGAAATATTATGAAGCTACAGCGCCCAAAGACGAAGTTAAACGCAACTTAGAAATCGCGAAAACGAAATATGGATTGAACGCAAAAAAATATTACAACTTATTTTTGGGTAGTAAAAGGTTAAAGATGCCGTTTCAATTTCAGGTTCGTCAAACAGAAGCAACATTAAAAGAAATTCAACCTGAAGGATTACAAGCTTCTCCATCTACGCTACCTCAAAAATTACATATTTCGTCTAAGTCGGAGCTACCAATTTTTGAAACCCGTCTCGTTTTAGATGGTTCCAGCGCTTTACCCGAGGTAAATACGAGTTTGACGGTTTTACCATCTCCGCAACAAGTTTCCTATCGAAAAATTGCGCCCGCCAATTTTAAGGTTTCTCAAGTTGCCCCCGATATATCTTGGGTCCTCGTTCAACCCAATTCTCGTCCATTTATTCTGCCCAAGGGCAAAACTCCCATAACTATAAATACATCCAAAGCTTCTCATCCTGTAATTGCACGCGCAGTACCTGTGGTTTCAAACGTTATAATTCCATTCTCCCAACCTTCAACTTCTTATTCTGCAACCATAATCACTGACATTCAACCATCTACATGTACGCATAATCCTTTTGAAGATCCGACAAAGTTAGTGTTGTCCTATTGTAGTTAATTATTTTTGAATATGAAGTTTTTATTATTTTTTTTTCAATTTCTTTTTAGATCCAAATCATAAAGAGACTGAAAATTAAGAAGAGCAAATGGATACAATTCTCAGAAATTTCTGTACTAACATGTGGTTTTTATTACATTTTTACAGAATGCTTTTAAAATTTGACAGGCAGTTTTATTTTTTCTAGTATCAATAGTAATACGGTAGTGCTTTTTGTCTAGTTTTATGGTGACTATTTTGATTACCTCATTTGTCATTTTCATGTTTTAAATTTACATATTCGGTATTTTAAATAACGAACATTATGCACCATCACATTTTACGGCTGCGATTTCAACCTGCATGCTTTTTCCATTTTGAGTTTCTTAAAAATTTTTTTTTTATTATGTATCGTTAATGCATAATGAAAAAGAAAAATAGGATATTCCGTGTAAAAAAAATTTTTACGAAAAGTTATAATGTAACTGATATTATATCAAAGAATAATTTATTGATAGCATCACTATTATGTGGTCATGTGCATTGTTTTCTCAAATTTTGTTATGAAAGGGTTTCTTTTGGAAACACTGTTGATTTGAAATGTCTGGCGTTTCCATGCTACGATCCGATTGGCCGCCTTGTTTTCAATAAAAATGCTGTGATGCACCATCGCTACTTCCTTATAAAAATTACATTTATTTTCAACTTTGCAATATTTCTCCGAATTTGACGTCACAGTAGTCGATCTTTAGCAGTTGCGTCAAAAGCAGCTCAATGTCAAATAATCATAAATAATAATATTTTAAGTAGAGTTTACACTAGAAAAGATTTTTTAAAGATTTAACTCGTTAACATTTATTAATTTACAATTCTCACGATTTTTTTTTTTTTTTTGGAATTCCAGTATTTTTACCTCAGCTGTCACTTTTTCCTTTTTTTTCATGAGATTTGTATTACCGTATAATGCAAACCTGTAAAAAGGGAAAACCCAACAGCGGTTTTTTAAAAAAAATTATTAGAAATCCGGTTTCCGATAGCGCGTCAAATGGCGTCTTCTGTATCTTTAGTTTAAAGTTCAAGAAAACAGTATTCAATTATAAATGTGATCTCGATCGAAGATTGAGCATCTTCAATATAACATAATCGTAGAGAAGATGGCAACTGCTTTGCTATTTACTATTATTTCTACTTTTTATTTATTCGCTCAATCTGCTCGAGTGGATGTTGGATTGTGTAATGATTGGAATTTTGATTGCAATTGCGGATCATCATATAAATTTTCAATACCAATTAAACAGTAAACTACTAAAAAAAAAGTATAAATAAAATATTGTTTTAATTATTAATATTTTTTTTTATAGATGTTCGTCATTTTATCGATGGAAACTTCAATGCAAACCTTGTAGTGACTTTAATCAAAATACTTTTTGTTCAAAATATACCCAATGCTTGGAGTGCAATCGAGATCAATGCACCAAGTGCCCCGTCAATCGATATGGGCAATGGTGTTCAGGAGGTAAACACTTTTATTATTATTAAATATCAAATTTTACTAAATTCTTATTTTTAAAATCACTACCGTTATTAAGCAATGTAATTTTATAGTTTGTCAATGTCAAAACGGTGGAACTTGCAATAATGATGGAGTTTGTTTTTGTCCTGCTGGTTATACGGGACCCCAATGCCAAAGTAAATTAACCTATAATTTGTTCCGAAACATTTTACAGTTATAAAATGTATTATTTCCAGTACAAAAATGTTTAAGTCCTGAATCGATGCCAAATACTGATGTGTCACTCAGTGGTGCTGACGTTGGTTCAACTGCCACTTACTCTTGTCAACCAGGATACTCGATGGCGCCTGACGCGATTAACTTAAGGGTGTGTGGAATTGATGGTCGATGGTCAGGACACGCGCCGCATTGCCGTAATTAATATGTTTTAAACATTTTAATCACAATGTAATAATTTTAAGCTAATTTTAATCGCAGAAAAACGTTGTCCGACTTTAAGTTTGTCATCTTCGTTGACATCTGATCCCGATATAAATAATCAATCGTGGTTTATCCAATCTACTGTTTTTAAGTGTCCTCCAAATTTGAAACTGTTAGGTCCTATTAGTATCAATTGTTTGTCAAATGGGGAATGGGATAGCGTTCCACCACGCTGTGGTAAGAAAAACTAAATTTTATGCTACTGATTTTTTTAAAAAATAACATTAGCTATATTTTTGGAATTTTAAGTATCACCGTGTCCAGTTCCGGCTAGTGTGGAAAACGGTCATGCGTTTTATCAAGCTCAGGAATTAGTCGATGGCGGAAAAGTTAGATTTGTGTGCGCACGCGATTTTAAAATTGTTGGAAAACAAGAAGCCACATGTATGAATGGCAATTGGTCTCATCCACCTCCAATATGCGGTCGGTTAACTAAATATATTAGTAAAACGACGACCTTAAAATCATGAATTAATTGTTTTTTATATATTTTATTCTAGAAAAGATTTTATATTGTTCAGATCCAGGTATACCAGAATTTGGAGAAAGGCAAATAGTTCGTGGAATTGGAGATGATATGAGTGTGGGAACTAAACTCACATACTCCTGTACTAAAGGATCGATTCTCATTGGTCCTTCAGAAACTGTATGTTTATCTAACGCTACTTGGACAAATGGAAGACCTAATTGCGTTTTCGGTAAACTACTGAATTTTATTTGCACGGCTGAATTATTTTTAATTTTTTTTATGAATGAATAGTTTCTAACCAAGACATTACGTGTGAAACTAAAGGTAGTGACGTGGTAGCCGCTAATCACGCTCCTCTTCGAATTTCTTGCCCTTCTGATTGTCAAAAAAGTACTGCCCAAATCTGGGGTACTGTTATTTATAAGAAAGATTCTCGACTTTGCGCTTCGGCCATTCACGCAGGAATGATCCCTGGCGAAGGTGGAAGCGTTTTTGTAGTTAATAATGGAGTTTATAATCAATTTGTACCCAGTTCATCGAACGGCATTAAAACCAAGAGGTATAATTAAATTTGAATATGAAAAACTTATTATACCTGGTGTTTTAATTCTACTATTTTTAGATTGCGAGGAGCAGCGGAGAGTTACCGTTTTAATTATGTAGATGAATTTGAAGGTTTGTACAAAAAAATTTAAATGGTTGCACATGTAACATCCGCTAGCATCGAATAAAATTGATAGTTGTTAGCGAATGTTGTTTGCAGTATTTTTTTTATTTCTTTTGATCTTAATAAATTTATTAATGTTTAGAAACAAAGTGTCCAGCCGGTTGGTCAGAAATAGGAGAGATATGCGTTGTTTACGTTGACCGAGCAACCGATTGGAAGGAGGCCAGATCAATTTGCAAAAATCTCAATTCTCATTTAGTGGATCATCCAACCTCGAACGAAACGGATCAAATTCGCGGTTTAATGAAAAGTAGAATGGCATCTGCTAATAAAGAACGAATTTGGAGCAACGTTTTACTCCCCCAACCTGAACCGACATTGATCAATGATAACGAAACTGTTTTAGCATCTAATCGAACCGATTCTAATAGAACATTAAACGATGAGCCAATAAAAGGAATTGAAATTAATAAGAAAGCTTTACAAAATGACACAACGTGCAGCGCTTTAGATATCAAAGCAGGAAATATTCAAAAAGAAGATTGTCAACAAAAATTAAATTTTTTCTGTGCTACTAATGCCAAAGAAATAGAACCCCAAGGTGGTTATAATCTTAATTATTAAATTTAATCTATTAGTAAAATTTATTACAGTAATTAAATTTATTACGAAAGGTCCTGTGTGTGATGAACCGCCATCAATTCCTCACGGAAACTTCCACATTAAAGATGAATCTGATGTGGAGATCTTCAACGAAGGTACTATTGTCAAGTACAAGTGTCAATCACTATACTATTTGAGTGGGAAATCTGAGATAACTTGCACATCAAACGGTACTTGGAGTTTTTCTCCACCGAAATGCATAAGAGGTTTGAATATTTCAGAATTTATTTTTGTAATAATTTTAATTTAATAATTTTTTTAATTAAAAAAAGCGGCTGCGTGTTCTGATCCTCCACCTGTGCCCAACGGATTTTTTGATGTGGTTCCCGAACCAAAAGTCAGGGGATCGACTGTTTCACCTATTCAAACTTCGAAGAAAATGACTGCGGCAGAGAAACATTTAATCGAGAGCGAAAAAGCAACGTTGCCTAATAAGTATTATCGGGTTAACACTAAAATTCAATTCGAATGCGAATCTAGGTATTACAAGCTTATTGGATCATCTACTTTAACATGTTTGGCGGATAGCACTTGGAGCGGAAGGCAACCATCATGCCAACCAGGTAACATCATTTTCTTGTACAAGATCACTGTTTATATTCCAAAATTATTAAATACTATATATTGTAAATTTAATAAAAGAAAATATGTAGTTTTAATATAATGGCCTATGAATTGATTTTTTTTAGTTTGTGGGTCATCTTCCGCACCTCGATCGCCATTTGTAGTCGGTGGCAAACCAGCAATTGCTGGTCAATGGCCGTGGCAAGTGGGAATAGCGCGAAAATTGGTCAACGATGACGCCACCGGTCCAGAAAATGAATACATATGGTACTTGGCGTGTGGAGCGGCTTTATTAACCGAGTCATGGGTGGTGACTGCCGCTCATTGCGTTTCAATCGAAGGAACGGCGATGTTAGTCAATCCGACAGATCTCAAACTCTATTTCGGAAAATATTACCGCAACGACTCTCGAGACGATAGCGAAGTTCAAATTCGAGATGTGGAAAGCGTTCAAATTTATCCAGATTTTAACCCCGTCATTTACGACGGAGATATCGCTTTGATCAATTTAAAGACGCCGGTCAAACTTAGCGCTCGAGTGCAACCCGTGTGTCTCCCGGATCCTTCTTCGGGGATGAGCGATCGACATTTAAAAGAAGGTACAATTGCCACCGTCACCGGGTGGGGAAGAGACAGTAACAACGATACTACCAGTTATCCCGAAGTGCTAATGCAAGCGGAAGTTCGAATGGTCTCGAGCGACGATTGCGAGCGAGGGTATCAATTGGCAGATATTCCATTATCGGTAACTGGAAACATGTTCTGCGCGGGAAACGACAATGCTGGTAAAATCTATTCCATCAACATATTATAGATATTTTAAAATTACCGATTACACGTTAATAATTATGAGTGTGTTTTTAGGAGGAAAAACCGACTCGTGTAGTGGAGATTCAGGTGGACCTTTGGTAGTGGCTGAAGGAACAGGTGTGAACGAAAAGTGGTTCATAGAAGGAATTGTGAGCTGGGGAAGTCCCAGGGGATGTGGAATGGATAAAGAGTACGGAGGATATACAAAAGTTGGAGTATTTTTAAAGTGGATTAAGCAATTTATATAGTCAATTTTTTTTTTTTGATTACTTTATTATTATTTACTGGTCGTCCAACATTTTTTTTTTTTTAAATAAATATCATTAAAACATTTTTTTTTTGTTCGAATAAAATTTTAAAATAGATATCGTTTACAGTTAGTTTTTACCACATGATCTTATCTGTCAATGACTAACCTATGGTACAATCACCTGTTACCTTATGATTATTTGTTTCAAATTTTATTTTGTTATGAAATTTATATGACTTGATTTTTTTTTTATTACATTATTATCTACTATCTTTGAATTAACCAATACTTTTGAACTTCATATCGCAATTTTATTGATAAAAAAATATTGAATCTATTGTCACAACAAATTACTGTATTATTTAGTTATTTTTTCTCAGGCAAAAAAGATCTTAAATTTTTTATATGCCCCCATTTTTAAACATGTTTAAAAATTTAGTTTTATTAGCGTTTTTCTTTTTCTGTTGTAAGTATTTATAAATTTTCACGAATTCGTAAATGTCCGGTAGTAATTATGTTGTTATTATAGGTAGAGGGGAATGTGAATATACCGTGGACGATTTAATGCAAAATTACCCTCTGGAAACATTTGACGAGTCTCAATGTGAAATATGGAATTCCGATGAATGGTGCAACTGCTTGTTTACTTCCGCCGTGTGCAACAAAGTTCAATTTTGCATCGATAATAATTGGAAAGATGTGGATATTGAAAAATATGTAATTTCATGGCAATTACTTCTGGTGTAAATACAGTAGTTATGTTATGTAAATCTTGTTATAAATATTTTTAGACTTACACTCCAGAAATTAAAGATCTAGTAACCTTCTTCAGAAATTACGGATTTAAATACAGTGCTGTCAATGATATAATTTTGGTACATGTATAGTTATAAAATGTTAAAAAATTAAAGCTAATTTAAATATTTTCAATTTTCAGAAGGAAATAACAGAGGAAATTAACAAAATGTGTTTGCGGCCAGAAGAAGACACTAGCGATTATACCGCAAAGGTAGCCTATTTATTGCACATTAATTCATATTCATAAAATGATTTAATTTGTATTAAATGTTTATAGTGTCAAAGTTATTATACCAAATTTTTTGAAGGATTTAAAACATTGGTATCATCAGATTTGGTAAAAATTTTATTTATTTTTTAACAAGATAATCTGTTATTAAATTTATTAAAATCACCAGGACGATGCTTTTATTGCTTATTTGGCAATTAACTCTTGTGGATTTGAGCAAACTTATGAAAATCAACCACTTGATTTGTTTGCAGATGTAAATATTGTGATTCATGACTTTTTTTCTAAATTTTATAATGAAATTTTATTCATAAGCCGGATATTGATAATGAAGAACAAAATCAAGCGGAAACTATTTTAATCGGGGTAGAAAATGCTCCCATCGGAAGCAACCAACCTTGTCAAGATCCAGAAAGTAATTCAATAAAAATTGAAATGAATGTTTAGAATATGTTTTATCCAATTATTTTTTATAAAGCCGTAAATAATGATTTACTGTGTCCACTGTGCGAATTTACTATGCAAGAGCTGGAGAAATTACTTTCGGATAAGCACACTGAAGTAATTCCTCACTGTCGATTTTCATCGAAATTGTTTCAGTTATAAAATTAATTATTCCTAGGAAGAAATTGTTGAAGCAATGAAGGAAGTTTGTTCACAATTACCAACAACTATCAAAGATGAATGCGACAGCTTTATAATTGAATACGGAGACCAAATACTAAATTTCATATTAATTGAATTAAAAACAGAGCATGTATGCTCATTAATTAACATTTGCCCAAATATAGGTAATTATATAAAATCAAATTTTAGAAATTATTTTAATAAAATTGGGAAAAATAATAATTATTACGTTTTAGAAAATAAAGATGATTGCGCCGATTGTCAATATGGAATGAAATTAATTCATCATGTGCTTAACATGGACAACGTAAAAGTACATACTCAAACTTTGGAAATTAAATGTATTTAATGGAACGAGAAATTCATATAATTTTTTCTTTAAGGATTTATTAGGTTTGGAAATAGGCGATGCGTGTTATAGACTACCCGACACGTGGGTGCTCTCGTGTCGAGAGTTTATGGACATGAACGTGGACTCTTTGTTGGAACAATTGCAAGAGTTGGACTTGACCATTATTTGCGATAGCGTGGACCAACAATGTGATAATCATTCGAAAGATTTAAAAGCGTCTTTAGATATCGAAATGAAAGCCATCAATTTGGCCAGTAGAAACAAATGCGAATCTTGCATAACTACGATGAAATTTATTAAAAAGAATTCGGTGTACATTATCAGAGGTTTGGACGTCATCTGTTATCTTCTCCCGAATTATCAAGAAACGGTAATATGACATCAATAATTATTATTATTATTGTTGAAATGAAAATAAAAATTTCGTAATATATTAAAATAAAATTTTTTTTTTTTAGTGTAAATTTATAACTAGTAAGCTTACGCCATGGATTGTGAACGAATTAATAAATGGAATCCAGCCAGAGATTTTTTGCAAAGTAAAATTTAATAGTACATGTAATTTATAACAAATGCAACGCATTATTAATATTTGGTATCTTATGTTTCACAGGACATTCAATTGTGCGCAGCGGACGAAGAATTTATTTCTGATAATTATTTAAATTCGCAAATAGAGTCAGATATTGATTCTAGTTATTTTGACGATTTTAATTATTAATTTAATTTATTCAGTACCGGTAAGTAAGAATACAATACTAATGTCTAATAATTATAGAGAATAACATAAAACTTTAATTATTATTCGCTTCATAAACAATGCGTTTCTTATATTAATTTTAATATTCTTATAAAAGTGGAATCAGTTAAATACCATGGAAGTATTACACGTATTTATTTTTAAAAATGGTCAAACTTAAAAATTTCGCAAAATATAAATTGAATTAATAATAATAAAAAAAAAATAAAATACAATTTATTTTTTTTACTTCATAATATTTAGTTGTCGTTAACATCAATACTGTAATGAAAAAAACTTGGCAAATAATAGTAGGCCTACGGTACAGTATTTCTGTTAAGGTTTGAATACAGGTATGAACTATTAATGAACTAAATAAAATTTATATTTTAATTGCCCTCCTTCATATAATTCTTCCAGGTACATTCTGTGTGTAAATTGAAGTCCATACCAATTAGTATATTTAACCTTCTTCAAAAACGCATTAATTTCTTCGATCATAGTCAACGGCTTTTTTTCGGTAACTTCTAATCGCTTGACCACGTCTTGCAATTGGACGTTGCTAACGAAGCTACCAGGCGCGGGTATTTTTAATTTTAAGGCATTTATTTCATTGACTAAGTTATTACTTGACAAACTAATTGCATTGCATTTATTTTCCACAATCATCATTTTCTTTTCGGTTTCTTTAATTTTGTTGGGGATTGGATTGAATTCGTTTAGTTGGTCTTGAATGTCGTCTACTTCGTCTTTCATTTCGTTTTTAACTCTCTCCACAATTGTCTCTAGATTTTCGATTTTTCTTTGATTTTCAGCAGGCAAGTTTTGGTTATGATTAGAGGTTTTTAATTTTCCAATTTGCGTTTCGACAGCGGACAACTTCGACGTTATTTGCGCGTCATTATCGGCCAACTCTCTTAATTTTACGTTTGCCTCTTTTGTTTTTTGTTCGATTGCTTTAATATCGTTCGAATTGTTGTCTATTTTCCCCTTGAGATCAGAGCGAAGTGCCTGAACTTGGCGTTGGACATTATCGGTGATTATCGAGTCCATATTTGTCTTCAAATTAGTTACTACTTTTTCTAAGCTTTCAACTAATGTCGTCAAATCTCCAATTTTTTTCTCGAGCTCTTTAACGTCTTTTGAGTGCTTTAATTCTAAGTTTGATGTTTGTCCAGAACTCTGAATTTTTGGCATTATTTTATTTTGCGAATACAGTAATAATTTAAATAGGCTACATTTTAATGTTTTGCTTACCGGTTGGTTAGTTAATTTATTTTGAATATCTGTTTTTATGCCATCTACTTCCGTAAACAAATAGGCAATTTTGGAATTCATTGGCATAATTTGCTGTAAAAAAGAAAGGTTTTAAAATTAAATTTCTAAGAAAAGCTTCTTTAATCATAATCATGTAAGCATATTTTTAACTAAATCATTTTCTTCTAAAATAATTTACTAGAAAATAATATTTTTTTTTTTACAAAACTAGTTACGGTATTAAATAGAATTGTTCTTAAAAAATATTTAAATTTTATACTTACATTAATACAATGACACGTTTGGGCACTCGCCATCGCAGGTCCAATGCAGCCATCTAAAAGTTTTATTAACTTCATCTTAAAATATTTTTTTTTTTTTAAAAAAACAAGTTACTTACAATGAAAGACGTTTGTTGATATGTAAAAATTAAGAAAAAATATAACTAAAAAACTCTTAAAAGCAAAACTATCATAATTACCGGTTAATTTTATCATTTTTAATAATTAACACAAATATAGCGATTTATTTATTGCAGTAATTTAATAATTTTTGTTTGGAAAGATTTAAAAAATAAACCCGTAAAATAATCGATAACTGCACTAAGAAATGTTTAAGAAAAGACTAGCTTATTATTTTATACTTGTTTAAGGCAGGACAACCTTTTGGTTAAGCCACAATAATCCAAGTTAAGAAATTATGACTTGTAGATAGCGATCATTGGAAAGGGTTTATACTTTAGAAAGTGAGCTAAGAGTTGTTTAGAGTAACTTAGGTGACCACCTCTCACCCGACAAGAGAAGGGGACTTTTGCTCTTGTCAGCATATTATACTAAGTTTGGCCCTGAATTTTGAAATAAAAATACTGTATTATTCTGTTATCGAATTTCTGAATAGTTTCAGTCTCAAATATCTCTTTAAAAAAATTTAAAATGTTAAAAAAATTATTAATGTACAGTATGCAAACTGCAGTTAGTTGTTTTTTAAGCCAGTTACAGTGTATGATTTGATGTGCGTTTGTACTTTGCAATGAACCACATCTGATTCTAAGAAATTATAAATCAAGTTTGAAAATCGAGAACCCAGGTCAATGGTTATAAATATAGAAATTCACCGTACTCGTAAGTAAATAAGTTTATGATTAGTTTTAAATTTCAACATAACTATTTTAACTTTTAAAGTCAGAATATTATTTTTTCTTTAAAAGGCTGATGTAAAAGTATTATTCAATGTAGGCTCACACTTACTTTACTTGTTTTTTTTTTTGTTTTTTTATAAAATTAAATATAGTCTACAATAACAAATAACTAAACAGATAGCCAAATACAACATACTGTACTGTAATTTTAATACTGGACGTACATTTTTTTTTGACTTTATACAGTGCTGTAATATTTTCCGTTATACTTTGCATTTTATTAATGAAACAAATAATAATTAATTTTTTTTATGAAAATAAAATAATTTCATATCAATGCAATATTTTTCGTTACTTCAAAGTACAGTACATAATTTTAATAAATAGTGAGATTTTTTTTATTAAGTTATTTTCATAAAATTATTTAGTTCTTAAAACTTCAGTAATTTTAAGTTTATAAATACAGTACAGTATAATTTTAATTCAATTTGGTGAAAATAACAGTGATGTTTCAATTATTCATCTACACTTCCGGTTTCGGTCGACGGTGAACTGCTCCATTTGTTTTTATTATTATTGACTAGTAGCCAATCAGCTAACCAAACCTAAAAGTTAATTGAATTTTAATAAATTATTAAACTCAACATAATTTTTAAACACATGGCAGGTGAATCTTACAATTGGATCGTCAGGTTTGGTTCTGCAAAGTTCTGTTAACCCCTTCAAAAGCATAGGGTTCACATTTTCCTCCAAATAAATTTTAGCTTCTTGACCGTTAACTGTCTCCACTTCCACTGCAATTTTTTTTTTTTTTGGTTATTATTGGTGTAATTATTTATTTAATCAAATATTCATAATTACTTTTTGGGAAAAAAATGCCTATCTCTCTAGTTGCGCTCATTTCGTCATCGCTCCCGTGAAAAGCGTTACGAAACTCTGACGTGCCATACTTGGCTCTTAAACTGTTTCATTATAAATCATTATTTTAGTAATTAATTAATTGTAAAGAGTCAAAGTTAACCAGCTGGGATCTTCCGCTTTGGCTTCGATTACATTTTTTGGTCCCAACAGTTTTTTCCATTTGTTTATGACGTCATCACCGCTTAAAACTAAAACGACGATTGGTCCACTCGTTATGTATTCTATCAATTGGTTAAAATTTGTATCGTTTTGCTTGTCGGAATAAAAATGTGTGCCTTCATCCGTATTTAACGTCGTAGTTTTTTCCTAGTATTATTATTTTTTTTTTTAACATTTAAAAAATCAATATTTAATTTTCGTAAAGCGCAAAAGTTTGCTTGTTTACATCAAACATTAAATTTTATAGTTACGTATACATGTACCTGCAAAATCTGAATATCTTCATCTTTGATAATTTCTTTGATCTCTTCAATTTTATCCGCTGCATCTGGTTTAATAATTGCTAAAGTCAGCTCTGTATTTTCCGATTTCATTTTCAAAATGTTTAAACTGCGAGCATTTGTTGTGCGGATGTTGTTATGGAAACTACATATTGAGCGAAGGTACTTGTGACATCGCAGATGACAATCGATGGAATTAAAACAAAAAACTAATTAATTATTTAGATACGTTAAGCGCTGATAATATGCCGCGATAAAAACCTGCCATTTGGCTAGTAGGCCTACCGGTAGATCTAATGTTTATACTGCAATATTGGAAGTTATTCAAATATTTATTCAAGCTAGAACAAAATAATGTACAAATTATTATATTATTGTTTACCTAAAATTACAGTAGAACAAACATAGTACAATAATTAGATTTTGCGTTTATTTAAATTTGCCAGGTTTTTATTTTTTAAAAACATTTTTTTTTCAATTTATTCAAATTTTTCTTATATATAGCAATAAATACTAATAATTATTATATAATTAAATCGCATATAAAAAGTTAATTTTTTTATTATTACCTACTGTAACCCATCTTTAGCACTATAATTGAGGCGCCCAGTTTCAAAGCTTTCTAAGCTCAGAAAAACACTTTAATGTTTATTATTTAATTTTATTGTAGACAGCTAATTCATTTTGCGTAAAGTTTTTAAAACGGATCAACTTAAAAGTTGGACGTTTTTGCAAAATATTCAATGTTTTTACTTCTGGTAGTGAAACAGAATTATTTCAAGACAAAATAATGAATTATATAAAAAATATTTTTGTTATTGGCCAACGGTAAAATTAAGCACTTAGAAATTACATGACATTGTATCAAGAGAGCATGTATGAGGGTTTCCCTGACAAAATAGTGTATGGTGTTATTGCCCTATTATAGGGGTCATTTTGACGGTACCACACAAATAATTCTTATTTGAGTAAACATTTGCATATAACTTTGTTTCTGGTTCTCCCACGGCTAAAATTTTTCTAAAAGGACCTTGGGTTTTTGTTTTTATTCTATTTTTTTTTTTTTTTTTTTTTTTTAATTTTTTACGGGCTATAAATAGCCGATTAATTAAGGTTGAATGGTCTTTTATCGCTCGGAGTTTCTAGAGTTTCGCCCTCAGAATCGCGCTTAATCGTAATAGTTTAAAGTAAAAAAAAGTTTTTCTGTCCTTAATAAAAGTGTTTGGATATTACACTTAAGTGCTTCAACGTTGAATACAATTTGTTCGAGTGAAAACGATCATCGATACAGTCCTCTTTGGGAGTTCATAACCGCATGAAGGACCGTACTGTAGGCTACATGATCATGAAAATGCAGATGCAAGGTAAGTGGAAAATTAATTTTATTGTTTAGTTAGAGAAAAATCTACATTTCTAATTTAAGGGGTAGCCTATATTGTGAGGATTTTAAGTTTTTGCTGTTCCAACTTAACCCAGGTTCAATGAATTTCTTTACCGCACTCTTTGAGGTTTAGATAAATAATTGTGGAGAGGTAACATGCCAGTGAATTTTTTTTATTATTATTATTATTTTTCAAGGTTGACTTAAGAATTTGGTATTTTTCACTTTTTGTTTTCACGTATGTATCGATCTCATAAAAAATTTTGAAGTTGATTAATAATAATATTATTGGTGTTTTTCCAGTAATAAAATTAATAATGCTACATTGCTTTTTAATATCCTTTAATTTAAATAGGCTATATTACTCGTAATTATTAATTACAAATTATTTATTATATTTTGATAGTGACGTATTATATTTTTTTAGCTTATTAAACGCGTTTAAGGTCAAAATAAGATTCCACATTCAAATTATACACAAATGTAACCTTTAAAAACTTTTGGGAATTCAATTTCAATATACGGTAATATATTGCGCAAAATTCAGGATTAATAAATATTTTATTTTCCAAAGTTAGAAATGTTTATTAACCTTTACCTAATCAAATTTTAAATTAACAAAATTTACCGTTGGCCTACAGTACTTTGTTGTTTGAACAAAATTTACAAGGTCCAATTTTATTTATTTATTTATTATTTTTTTTCAAGTTTTATTTTTGCATTAATGTTGAAATACAGTTCTTTGATTTCGTTTAATCGTTATCGCCTCAAACATTATTTGTTATTTTGTACCGGAACTACACCGACCATCTGCACCGGTTTCTTATTGGCATTTTTGGTTTTATTAGGCATAACCACCGCAGCTGCTAAAGCAGCTCCATCCTTAGTTTTCCCACTTCCGTATCCGTGCGCATTCCCGTCGATTATTTTCCCTTCTCCTCCAGATTTATCCTTCCCGAATGAGTTTCCCACGTGTTTATTTAGCTTAAACTGTTGACTTCCAACGGTTCCTTCGATGTCCAAACCGATTCCAGCTCCCCCGTGGCCCATACCGTACCCCGCTCCTCCTAATACGTTAAAGTGTTTATTATTGAGTAGTCCGTGAACAAACACGCCCAGGGCTCCGGCTGATGCTCCATTGGCCGAGCCGTGACCCGATCCATAGGTTTTTTTTACATTGTGGACACGCAGTAATCGCACTAATAATGCGTCACTGTTGTGCATTAAAACAGCTATGGTTATGGAAGCGATCAAAATGATCTAAAATTTTTTTTTAATTTGATTATATTTATTTTAAAAAAATAATGAACATAATACAAAACAATCTTACCGTGAAGGAAATATAAGACATTATTGAACTTATTCTTGTGTTTAATTTTAAATTTAAAAAGCAGTTTTAAAAAAAATATTCAATTGGCAAATTGAGTATTAACATTTAGCCTACTTATGAAAATATGTGAGTGCCACCTTTCCGTTTATGATGGTGGAATTAAAATATGCCAACAAGTGCATTCGAGTAATTTCCATAATTTCCATTTTTATAATCAAATCCAATAAATAATAAGATAATACTGTAATAAAAAAAAAATAGCAATTACGTTCGCATTTTTTTTAATATTTAGCGAAGATTTATTCTATACTAAAATTTTAATTATTATGGATACAGTATAGGAGAGATGTGCGACATTAAACAAATTTTACGCATAAATTTGAATATTTTATATTTAATTGAATTTTTTTGCATAAATTAATCGCTTTCTTTAAAACAAGTATTTATTAATACCGGTATCTACGAGTAGGCTATTAATAATTTATTTAAAATTTACAAATTTATTATTTCAAAAAGCATTTAATTATTCTCAGTTTAAATCATCAGACTAGTACTTGATTTAAAATTATATTTTTATTCGTGTAATTTATTAATACATGTACATTGCAAAAAAATTGCTGTAAATACAGTACAATAATACAGTATTATTAATTTCGTTAACTATAAGGAAGAATTCCAAGGTCTTAAAAATGTTTTTACTTTCCGCTGGAAGCTGATCCCCCGCCCCCTCCCCCTCCTCCTCCACCGCTACCAAATCCGCCGCCGACTCCCACTCCGGCGCTCACACTGCCGCTCGCTCCACCTGAGGTGTTCATAGGTACCGATCCCTTGGCACCGCCGGCTCCCGAACCCCCTCCTCCTCCACCGCCTTCAGGGCCGCTTCCAAACCCAAATCCGGATCCTAAGATTGATCATGAGTAACGTTTAAAGAAAAAGGTGAAAATATGTTGACTTACCAGAGCCAGTTCCGATTCCTACTCCTCCACCGCCTCCTCCTGCGCCGTTAGCACCACCGGAACCAAAACCGCTGCCCATTCCAGTCCCAGCTCCCGCTCCAGCCCCAGCTCCAATTCCTCCACCTCGTCGTGGTACGTCTCGCTCAGCACGTTCGCACGGAACAGCTAAGGTCACGGCTAACACGGCGAATATCGTTAACACCTAAATTTATAGTTTTTCTTAATTCATTAAAAGTCCTTGAACAGCTTTGTACGCGCGTGCTAAGCTATTAAACCTGCACAATCACATTAGCACACTGCGTGTACGTTATGGTGAAATAAGATTAACGTAAAAATGTCATCAAATTTTAAATTAAAATTATAACGTAGGCTACCAGAAATAATCAAGACGAGTCGTAATCAATGTATTAGCTAATGTTATTACAAAAATAAATTATCTTAGACTTTTAATTGCAATAATTTAAAATGCAATTCATTTGTTTATACGCAATAAATGATTTCTCTTTTCTTTTTCTATGCTTCAATTTGTTGATTGAATTGGAAATGAAAAGTTAAACTTACGGCAATTGAAATTGCAGAGGCCATGATGGAGCAGCTGAGGTGCGCTAGATGGCGATTGAAATAATTTAAATTTGTTTTAGTTTTTATATCATTCAGAGGTTCTGCTGTTGATAGGAAGGCGTTTAAAATAATTCGGAAAGTACGTGTTAATTATCGTAGTAAAAACCCGTCATTCTTTTAGCCCGAGTTCACACTGTGACGTAACTTTTGGCTAAAGAGAAAGACAAATATTAAGTAATTTTAATAACAATAAGTTAGATGGAGTAACGAGAATGACAAACGAAATCTAGGAACCTGATCATAATTTTGATAACGAAAGTTATCGTAAAAAAAAAACCAAACACTCTAATTAAAGACAATTGCTTAGATGTTATAGCTTTTCTCGTTACGCGCTTTATTTGTTTATAAAAGCGTAAGTTCGAACGTTTGAGAAATTTTATCACTTGAACGTCAAATCTTTCAAGAAGATCTAAGAATGGTCGTTCTAAGAATGTGCCCAGGTTCAATTGCCATTTTATAAATTATTCTTATTAAGGCAATAAACTTATAATCAAATGCTACTTTAATCATTTGAATATAATGGGTACTAACGATTTCTCATTAAAAAAAATGTTGGTTAAGCTTAATAATGGTTTAAGCCGGTATTATTTTTGCATTTTATTTAAGATAATTCTTAAAGATATTCTTTTGAAGCTTTTCCCTCTCCTTCTCCAATTGTCAATTCATGGGTATAAAATAATCTGCTTACCATATTTTAAATCTTTAACGAGCTAATGGTGTCAGTAGGGCCAACCGTGGGCCAGATAGAGGGGGATTTATGTTTTAACAACAAGAAGAATTGCTGATCTCCTTTTGGGAAATTGAGTAATAAATTGACAATTATATGCTGATGATCTTATTCAGTGCTACGTGGCTAATTTAAACGCAATCGATGATGTTTTATAAAGAAAATGTTAAGGAAATTCACGACTGCTCGATCAGAGCTAATAATCATGTCCAAGTTCAGATTTCTGGTAGAGCTATGAGGAAGCAATTTAGGATCAGTTCAGGAATCAGACGTTTGAACGTTATGCAGCGATTGCTCATAAATGCGTTCGAATGTGCGTTTTCAGTGTGCTTATTTTCGGGCTAGAGAATTGGGCCCTTTTGCAGTGCACTGATATTTAATGCTTATGTGTCGGCATTGCGATTGAGTTGTACACTTGTTTCAATATAATATACCGCTTGATAAAGCGGTGGCACATTTTTATTAAATTAAATACATATTACAAAAATTACTCTTGTTCAATACAATAATAATATTGTTAATTTCGTTAGCTATGAGGAAGAAATACAAGTTCTTAAAAATAGTTTTTATTTTCCACTGAAAGCGAATCCTCCGCCTCCTCCTCCCCCGGTATTACCAACTCCACCCCCGACTCCCACTCCTCCGCTCACGCCGCCTGATGAGTTCAAAGGTACCGATCCCTTGGCGCCGCCGGCACCGGCTCCTCCTCCTCCGCCGCCGCCTTGAGGGCCTTCTCCAAACCCAAATCCGTAACCTAAAATTGATTAATGGTAAAATATGCACAAAAAGCGGGCAATTGTGTTTGCTTACCAGAACCGGTTCCAATTCCTGAGCCTCCGCCACCTCCTCCCGCGCCGTTAGCTCCACCCGAGCCATAACCGGTACCTGCACCAGTTCCGGCGCCGGCTCCCCTGCCAGCCCCAGCCCCGGCTCCAAATCCAGCTGGAACAGCTGAGGTCACGGCCAACACGGCGAAGATCGTTAACACCTAATTAATTTTTCTTAATTCATTAGAAGTCCTTGAACACTTTTTTTAAGGGTATGCTAAACTAATAAACCTATAGGCCTACATTATCACACTGCGTATACTTTATGATGAGATAAATAGCAAAACTACTCAAAATAAGTTCTTATTAATATCGAAATACCTTCAAATTTTAAATTAATACTGCTGTATATTTATAATGGCAATATTATTTTTATAATGCAATTAATTTTTTCCTTCACTTTTTTTTGCTTTAATTTGTGAATTGAATAGTTTATTGGAAATGAAAAATAAAACTTACGACAATTGAAATAGAAGAGGCCATGACGGAGCAGCTGGGGTGCACCAAATGCTGATTGAAATATCTTAAGATTTGTTTTTAGTTTTTATATCTTTTAGAGGCTCGAACTGTTGATGAGAAGACGTTTAAAATAATTTGGAAAGTACGTGCTAATTATTATCGTAGTAAAAACCCGTCATTCCTTTTGCCCGAGTTCACACTGGGACGTAACTTTTTGCTGAACAAATCGAGGAAAAATAGATATTACCAGTAAGCTATATAATTTTTATAAAAAAAAATAAAATAGATGGAGTAACGAGAATGGCAAACAAATCTAGGAATTTCATAATTTTGCCCCGCTTTTTAATGATTATGACGAAAATTATATTTAAAACATCAACACTCTAATTATTAAATATAATTGCGTAGCTGTTTTAGCTTTTCAAGTTACTATTTATTAAATTATTCTTAATAGCGTACGAATATTTAAAAAATTTTATCACTCGAACGTCAAATCTTTCAGGAAAAAATTCAATTAATAAAATATCGATTGTTCCAAGAATGTGATCATGTCAAATTGCCATTTTATCATTATCATTAAGTCAACAAACTTCAACAAATTTAAATGAAAGCAATTTAAATAATAATGTACACGTAATTAGCAATAATGTGCTACTGAAATCATCAGATTGTAATGGGTATTAATGATTTCTCATTATAATTTTCGTTATTTTTAAGCTTATAAGCTTTTAATGGCTTAAGGCTGTATTTGGCATTTCATTTAAGATACAAATACTGGTACCGGGGTAAATATTTCTGTGCAACTCTTCCCTCTCCTTCCCAAATTATCCATTCACTAGTAAGCTATAAATTTATCTGACCTGTTTAAGAATGCATTTTTTTTTTTTTTTGGACATAGCGATTAAATTGTACACTTGTTTAATTAGTTTAGTGCTTGAGCAGGAACACATATTTATTAAATTAAAATAAATACCGGTACATTACAAAAATTGTAAATCGTTGTAAATACAATAAAATTGTCAATTTCGTTAACGATAAGTAAGAATTATTATTACAACATCTTAAACATATTTCTTATTTTCCATTGAAAGCGATTCCTCCGCCTCCTCCTCCCCCACCACTACCAAATCCACCTCCGACTCCCACCGATCCGCTCATGCCGCCTGATGAGTTCAAAGGTAGGCCTACCGACCCCCTGGCTCCGCCGGCTCCTGATCCCCCTCCGCCGCCACCGCCTTGAGGACCGCTTCCAAACCCAAATCCTGTTCCTAAAAAACGATCAATAGTTAAATTTGCTTGAAAATCGGACAATTGTGTTCGCTTACCAGAGCCAGTTCCAATTCCTGAGCCTCCGCCACCTCCTCCTGCGCCGTTAACACCACCCGAGCCAAAACCGGTACCTGCACCAGTCCCGCCCCCTGCACCCCTACCTCCAAATCCAGCTGGAACAGCTGAGGTCACGGCCAACACGGCGAATATCATTAACACCTAAATGCATGCGCGAAATTAATTTTTCTTAAAAATATTAAAAGTCCTTAAACATCATCACACTGCGTAGCCTATGCAATAAATTACAGTACGTTTAAATAAATAGCAAAAGCTAATCAAAATAGACTCTGATATTTTAAATTTAAATTAGGCCTAGAATATGTAGCAGACTTTTAAATGCAATATTAAGTTTTTTTTACGCAATAATTGTTTTGGAAATGAAAAATAGAACTTACGACAATTGAAATAGCAGAGGCCATGATGGAGCAGCTAGTGTGTAGTCTACTGGATTACCGTTTTTCTGACTGAAATAACTAAAATTTGTGTTTTGATTTTATACTTTTTGGAGGCTCTGCTGTTGATATATGAGGGCGTTTAAAAGAATTTGGAAAGTGCGATGCTAAAAAGTAATTATCGTAGTAAAAACCCGCCATTGCTTTAACCTGAGTTCACACTGTGACGTAATATTTTGCTATGCAGAAAACTCCCCCCCCCCCAAACCTCCCCCCCCCCCCCCAATTTTTATAAACATGGAATAGATGAAGTGACGAGAAAATTGCAAAGAATTTAAAAATAATTTTTGCTCCGTTTTAATAAACTTTTGAAGAAATTTATAGTATAAAATAAATACCCTAATTAAGGACAATTGCATATCTGATAGAGTTTTCCCATTACAATTTATTAATTATTCATAATAGCGTAGGAATGTTTATGAAGTTTCATCACTTGAACGTCAAATCTTTCAGGAAAAAGTGTAATATTAATCGAAATAGATCGACTGTTCCAAGAATACGAGCATGTTCAATAATTATTATTACCATTCTATTCTTATCATTAAGTCAATAAACTTAATCAAGTTTAAATTAAAGCAATTTTCAGTAATAATGAGAATGCTATTTCTAAAAACGTCAAATTATTTGATTATGGGTAGTAATAATTTCTCATTAAAGAATACTGGTAAATATTCATTGGTAACACTTTCCTCCTTCCCCAATTCTCAATTCATACAATTAAATTTATTAAACCCGCATTTATTAAATATACTAAGCGGAATTTGCGGAAATTTTATTATTATTATTTTTAATCTTTTCGAGAAATTTACGCGTATAATGAATGTAATTTTGCCTCAAAAGAGGTGCCACAATTTATTAAATTAAAATTGAAATGAAATTTTAAGTTAATTTAGTTTAATATTTTAGTTTAATAAATTGAAAATTCAGTATACCTCCATGAATTAGATTTAGGAGTTGTTTATTAATTTTGAATAATTATTATAATGAAAATGTTGCAAAAAAAAAAAAAAAAAAATTGCATTTAAAATTTGTAAATCTAATCAAAATTTAAAAAAAGTTCCCCATTTTAGTTATTTTAATTGCGTCTATTTAAATTTATTTTAATGTTTATAATACTGTAATTAGCAATTTTAGTTTTTTGATTTATTTCCCCCTTGCAAACCTTTTTGAACCCCAAATTAGGTAACAAATCTTAATAATATTTTCAATTGACTAGAAAACATTTAATTTTTGTTGTGTGAATTTAATACAGTACAGTGTACATGTGCTTATTTTTTAATCCGGAAACAAAAAGAGTAAAAAGGGTTTAACTTAGAGAAATTTCCGCTGTTACTGTATGTGTCCGCGTGGCCTAATGGATAAGGCGTCTGACTTCGAATCAGGAGATTGCAGGTTCGATCCCTGCCGTGGACGTTTATAATTTTTTTTTTTCGTTAAATATTCTAATATTAATACGGTACATGTACATGCACCAATTGGATAAATCAATAGTAAAATGAATCTTAAATTAATAAGTTTAAAAAAAAAAAAGATAATTTCAATAAATTTAACTTTTTTTAATGACTTAATAAAAAACAGTACGGGCTCTTTTGCATACAATTGCATGTGTTTTAATAAAATTATTTTTTATCAAACTTATATAATAATATACAATAGCGACTATCGAGCTCTGATAAATACAAGTAAACATTTTTGTATATTATAACGTACCAACTCAAAAATTGGAATGTATAGGAAAAGCGATGAACTCGCAAGTTTTTTTTAAAAAAAATTATCAAGTAGGAGGTGCTCATAAGTTAACCCTCTTACGTTTTAATTTTTTTCCTCGTCGAATTTGCAAATTCAGCGTTACATTTCTCCTTTATTTTACTGAGGGAAATTTCCTTCCACGTTCCTTTCTACTCCTTCAGGAGAATTATTATGATTTTTAAAAGAATAATTATAGAAACAATTTTTTTATAATCTGTGTGGCCATCGTTCTTTTATATAATTACAGTATTTGTAATTTGTGAAAACAAAAAAAAAAATAGAAAATCCGGTTGGCACTACAAACACGAAAACCTGGATATAACGCACTTCAAAAGTGAAATAATAAGTTTCAAAGTAGGTAGAGTTTTTTTAAGCATCGTGTTCTTCGTTCGAGTCAATTCCGATAAGTGATTCCGTTTGTTCTCGGTCGACGTCTCGCAACCTGTAAAACAAATTTTTTTTTTTAAGAATCAACGATAAAATGTGATAAAGAAGTTGTTACCTCGCAGATTTCCTACGAAAATTAGTGCTGTTGCAGCACGTGTACAAGAGTCTTTGCAGGCACTCTGTTACAGGGTCCCAGTTTTCATAGTGAGCCAAAAGACTGGTAGCAAAAAATGCGATAATAACTGGCACCGTTCCAATAAAAAACATTGCATTATAATTGACTTTCTTCATTATCATGTCAGCAGCCATTGTCATTGGAATGACTAAACTTAAAGATAGGGTAGCAATTAGTGATGAGGTTAAAAAACAACCCCTAAAATTACAGCAGCAAAAAAACAAAAACAAAAAGTTAGTTTATTTCAAAAAAAAATAATTATTTTAATTTTAACACGTAGTTACCATAGCCATAAAAATTCGGAAAACACTGTCCCAACCAGACCGTTGATACTTAAAAGAATCCATTGCTTAGCTGTCGGCAGTTCGACCTTTTCGATACCCGTATAATGTAAAATCAAAACTCCGGGCCAAAATAATAGCAGACTGAATAAGCCAACAAAACCTAAAATTTAAAAATTAAAATTCTTAACAAGAATTCTCAAAAATATTTTTCATTTTCTTTGAAAGCAGAACTCAAATTAAACGAGGAACTATTTAAATTATTTTTGTTGTGAATTAGTCATCTTGTCTTTAGTCACTAGAACAAATATTCTTGTCGAAACTTTCGTGTATCAGTATATTAAAATCTCAAAATGTTCAAAAAGTAAGCAAAATAGACCATAATAATAATTATTGTATCTAAAACCTACTTTTTTCAAAATACAAACAAATAGTCGAGTAATCCGAGTTCTACTACAGTATTTATACTTTTTCTAATTAAATAGTTTACAATACGGTATTCAAACTTCAGAATAAGATTACCAAAAAACATGGAAATGTCCATAGAATCTTCGTTCTCCACTTTTCTCCTTAAAAGCACTAAATATCCTGCATAAGCCAAAGAGCCAACAATTGCCCAAATTGCGCCAGATGGAACCGTCGTTTCAAATTTCCTATCAGCAAGACAAATGAGTACGACTCCGCTTACGCTAAAAAATAATTTTTAAAAAACTTTTATATCTGAAAAATTCTATTTATATATAAAAAAAAGTAATCTATAATTTTAATACCTAATTATAACTGCCACAAATTTGGAAAGTGTTATGCGATCACCACTGTTAGCTGGAAAAACAGAGGCTAAAAGCAGAGTAAACATTCCTGACATCGATGAAAGAGCATTGACAATCCCAGCTTCAGTATCAGATAACGCTTCTTGGTAAGCCACATTCCCTAAAAACCACTGAGTAGTTCAAAAAAAAAAAAAAAAAATATGTTTAAAACAATAAATTTTTTAAAACAAATGTAATAAACTTACTATTCCCATAAACATAGCTGAAATTTTAGCAACTTCTTTTACGCTCAGTTTCTTGGCAATTTTTTCCGCCATTTCTTGTGCTCGGACAGAAGCCGTGTAAGATAATCGTGCAACCAAAGCATCGTCAGCTTGGGAATCTGATAATTGTCGAACTTCGGTGAGTTTACTAAAATGAACGCTTTTGGATTCTCTCAAACCTTATAACGTTTTAAAAATACCAATTAGATGAATAAAAAAAAATATTTGAAAAGAAAAATTGATGATAAAATTACGAGAAGCTTGGTCGTCAGATTCCGTGCCGCTGCTTTTATCTCCTCCGTCGTGGAATTTAATTGGAATAAATAACGGATCGGACTGAAACATTTTTTTTTAAATAAAATTAAATATTTAACGTAATTTACTTAGAAAAACGGGGAAATATATCAACCATGGGAGTGTCATCGTCGTTATTGGTACTTCCTATGACTTGCACCGCTTCGAAATTCGGATCAACAAACTTCAAAAAAAAAAAAAACAATACCGGTAATTAAAAACTCAATTACGAGATATTATTTTCAAATAAGCATAAATACTTGTAAAACTGGTTGACGTTTACATTGTTGTCTCCACGATTTACAAACGGCAAAACCAATCAGATAAACCATAAACATGGAAGTTTTGACGTAGGTGTTAAAATATGGTTTGTTGTAATTTTCATTTTTAAACAAATACTAATATAATACATTAGATAACATTATTATTGATGGTTCATTTCGGTACATGACATGTATGAGTAATAGTTACCTCTGTTAATTCAGCGGATGACACCCAAATAATATCGACTAGAATTAATATAAATATTCCTGTACAGAGTCGTTGCGTCTTCGACATTTCAACTTGGGTATATCTGTTTCATTACTCCCTATAATAATAATACGAAAAAAAAAAAGAAACCTTTTCTTTAGAGATTTTATAGGACTATAATTAGCACCTACAAAAATTTTTACCTGTTTATAACTGCCCTCTGGTATAATTTAGTTTTTTTCATAAATACAATACGGAAATTTAAAGATGGGTAAACATGTAATCCTCGATATTTTTAAGAAGACAACATTTTCGTTTTATATTTAAAACAAATTACACGAAAAACATTTTCTTTTTAACTTCATTTAACGTGATTTTTTTTATCAGGATGGAATGAGTGATGTTTCCAATCATTTGATTTGGTACAGACGACATTAACACACCAAACATCCGCAAGAAGAATGACACAATTGCGGAAAGCAGTTATGCAGAAAGAGACTCCTTTCTCATACAAAACTTTTTTTTTTGATCGCTTTCTGCAAAACCACTGTCCGTAAATGCGTTGCCAATTTTACTTGTCAAACAGGTGAATAGTTTTTCAACGTTTGGTTCGCGAAACGCCCCTGTATCTAGGACATTTATGTGTAGCTACGATTTAGATAATTCGCATTAGTTATTAATTTAAATATTTTATTGAAAAGGTCAAACTTTACCTATATCTAGGAAATTTATCTGTAGCTACGATTTAGATAATTCGCATTAGTTATTAATTAAAATGTTTTATTGAAAAGGTCAAACTTTACACATTTTTTTGGTTCGGTACAATTTTATACGTTATAAAACAAAACCGGGACAATATTTTTTTTTCTTATTATGACATCAAATTCAAAACATATATAATCATCTAGTGATGTCGCTTCAAATTGTTTAACTTCACAAAAAAAAATTATAAAAAAAAAATCCTGACAACCATTTCCCTCATTTTGCGCTTTTACGTCAAAAAATAAAATAAAAATAGGAAACATAAATTTAATTCTCAAAGCAAATATAATTATCAACTAAATTCGCTTTCTTCGAAGAAAAGGAAATTTAATAAAAAATAAAAAAAAAAGTTTAAATCACTACACCAGATCTTTTGACTTCACGTTATAAAAAAATTGTTATATCAAGTGAAACCTTCACTAAAACTGTTTATAATATCTTTACGAGCGATTTTGTTTGAGCCTATGCAGCAAAGCAGGGATTTTCAGACAAATAAAATTTTGGTTCAAACGTTATTAAGGTTCTTATCGATTTCCATCGATTATTTTTCTTCATCTTAAAATTCTCTTTAGTGTTCTTATGTTGTTGTTGTTTTTTTTTTTTCCGATATAAGTTATCGCCCTGCTCGCCAGGCTGATAGTCAAACTCGCAATATTTCCAAACAATTGTTATAACAAATGGCGATCCAATCGGGTTGAGTCGAAGCCCATTGGATCTGGTTGATTTCACCTTCGGCGGTGTAAGCCAAAATTGGATCTTCGATCGCTCTCGGCATTTGTTGAATATCCCAGATTAAGGCTTGATGATCGTCAGCTGTAAAAAAAAATATATTTATATATTGCGCGAATCTTAATTATTGTAAAAAGTTGAAGAAAGAATGTTAACTCTTTCTGGATTTTGTATTTTTTGATTACGAGATAATTGAAGTTTCACCGCGATTTTTAAAAAATATTCATTACCTGCAGTACAAATATGGCAAGATGAATGAGGAGCCCATGCAATTCCATTCACACAAGCGCGATGGTTATTAAGCCTCGCAACTGGAGTGCATGGAACTCTCACGTCTAATATAATAACCTAAAACAAAATAAAACTTAATTAACATTATAAAATATAAAAAAACACACTTTTTTTTATTACTTCGCTGGCATCCATAGCCATTGTAGCTAAATAATTAGGATCTTGTTTATTCCAAGCCAAACGCAAAAGCGGATGATGTTGCGGATCCTCGTAAATAATCGTCGAATGTTCTAGATGCCGTAAATCGAACATACGTACTGAGCCATCAGCACCTATAATTTATATTTTAATAATTAACCATAATTTTTAACTGCGCAGCTGAAAATACTAACCAACGCTCGCGAACATGTCTCGTCCACCACCCGCTCGGCTAAAAGCAATGTCGTAAACCTCTTTATCGTGAGCAATCAGTTGCGTTTTTACATGACCAGATACCATGTTAACCCGACCAAGAACTTGCTCCGTCTGATAGTAATAAAAATATAATATTAAACAAATAGTTTTTTTTTTCTTCTTCAAAAATGTTTTGCGAAAGTAATTACTTCTAAACCCCAAATCGTACAAGTGGTATCAATACTAGATGTTCCCAATAAATTAGGATCCACTTCGTTCCAATCAAAAGAAGTTAGCGGAGCGCAAAAATCTGAATTCTTATTCTACAAAATAAATAAAGTAATGAAACCATATACAATAACAAGAAAAAAAAAAATGATTAGCATTACGTTGTTAAGTAAGCATTCCAGTCTGGTTTCCACATCACCCGCTCTCCAAACTCTCAGGTAGTCTCCACTAGTCGCTAGCAAATCTGGAAATACGCCTTTCTAAATAACAAAAAAAAAAACCCCAACGATATAATTTGCTATACAGTATAAAGAAATTGATTATTCGTCGTACGCTATCCGGGATCCACATAATTTTGGTCGTTGGATACGGATGATCGAAGGTACTTTTGGCAACAAATTCCGAAGTGTCTTCATCGAGAGAAACGATTTGAACCTTAAAATTACAACAAAATTATGAGTCTGAAAATATAATTAATTTATGGGGACGTTTAAAAATTACTTTATTATTGTACTCTTCCACGAAACTCCCAAGAGCCAAACGAAATCGTTTATCCGGTCTCACACTCCAGTTCATGCTGTACACCGTCCACGGTGCCTCATATTTGTAAATTTCTTTACGCTTATGAGGCGCAGCATGTACGGCCATCATTTGGAATCTTAAAAAAATAGACGACCCATTAATATTAAAATATTTAACATTGATAAATAATTGTTTTTCGTTACAATTTATAGATAGCGTTTCTATGTTTTTTTTTATAATGGAACTTTATATCGAAAACAACGCTACTTACATTAAAAAGGAAACTCGCTAATAAATTACACGTTTCCCATCTCATCTACATTGCCAAAATGGTACTTTAATGAATTCCAAACCTTTCTTTCGCGCAATAAAATAACAAAATTTAATGCGTTTCACTTCGACAATGATTCGTTTTCACCGTTTGATTGTTGTTTTTTTGTTAAAAGTTATGGCTTCACGTTCTGTAAATTCCAAAATTGCACACGCTTGATAATAATTATACGTCATAGAGACTGTGAAAGCTACGTCTCTGTCACCTATCGGCGGACAAAAATTCGCGTTAAACTCTAGGACATTGTTGCTTAGACGGTGCTGCCTCTATGTTGTTTGTATTTCCCTATGCGAGTAATGCGATATCCCTATTATTTTTATAGAAATGGCACTTCATAAATGACATTTTTCGATTTTTTCCGATTACATCACCATTCATTTGAAATCTGTCAGCTGTTTCGAGAATGAATGATTGCGAGGACGTCAAATACTTTTAACTACAGTATAATAATAATTATTCCTCAATTCGAAATGGGGTTTATGATAGTTCATAATTTGTATTACAATCGAAAAGTTGACTAAATATTAACTTACCGGCATTAATTTTCTTAAAATGTATTTAATTTGCAAGACGTTAGGCTTAATCAAGTAAGTAATTGGATTACATTTTCTAATAATTGCTGTGTAACAGTAAAAGATACCGGATCTCTAATCTGATCAAAATGTCATAAATTATTACAGTTATAACATCAAAATGTATACGAATCGTATGTGGAAACAGATGGTGGACGTTAAATCGCCGTCGAATCAACGAATCGGAGTTTTCGTGGTCGTCTTTTTAATCGGAGTGGCATTCTCTTTATTTTTACAATTTTTACCAGAAATTCTCCGTTTAATTCCCACCAATATAAGTATGGGAAAAGCTAACGTTTTAGAAAAATATTCAAGGTCGAAAATATTCGGCGCCGGTCTTCCTTGGAAGCAACATTTATTGGTCAGCGACGAATCAGTTTTCGAACCGAATCACCTAATAAATGAAGAATTTAATACTCGAAAAAGCCGAGAGGATCTAGAAAAAACTGCGGAAAAATCTAGTAAATAAATTACTTAAAGGTTTATAAATAGCAAGATTTATTGATTTTTTTTATAGGTAGAAGAACCGAAGCGTTGGCGTCGTTGCGTTTGGCGTTGGATATGAGAAGCGACGGGAAAGAAGAAAAAGCTTTAAAGTTATTCCGTCAAGCTTTCGCTTTAGATTCTAGTCATCCGGACGTTTTAAATCACTACGGCGAATTTCTAGAAGAACACACGCGCGACGTAATTTTAGCCGAACATTTGTATTCCAGAGTTCTTCGTCTCAGTCCCGATCATTCCAAAGCCATCATCAATCGGCAGAGAACGTTACCGATCGTGGAAGAATTGGACGAAGAATATTTGGTAATGATCGACGCTAAACGGGATCAACTCTTAACTCTATCCCCTTCCGATCCCAGTTTGCGCCGAATTTCCAAAGAAGCTTATTTCCAACACATTTACCACACCGTAGGTTTGGAAGGCAATACCATGAGTCTGAGCGAGACTCGACAAATCGTCGAAACTCACTTGGCGATCGGAGGTAAAAGCATCGTCGAACATAGCGAAATTTTGGGTTTAGAAGCGGCGCTGGGTTATATTAATACCACTTTATTGCATAAATTCGGCGCTCTGACTTTGGACGATATTTTAGAAATTCACAAGCGAGTGATGGGTTTCGTGGATCCGCTCGGTGCCGGTCACTTGAGAAATACTCGAGTGTTCGTCGGCAAACATATTCCGCCTTTGCCTAATGATTTGGCGCCGCTTTTGAACGATTTTATTTGTTGGATCAATTCGGACGAAGCTCTAATGCTGCATCCCGTGCGATTAGCCGCCCTAGTGCATTACAAGTTCGTTCACATTCATCCGTTCGTGGATGGAAATGGAAGAACGTCGCGTTTGTTGATGAATTTAGTGTTGATGAGAGCGGGTTATCCGCCGGTTATAATTCGAAAACAAGATAGGTTGCAGTATTATCAACATTTGGAAACGGCGAATGAAGGCGACGTTCGACCTTTTATTCGATTTATAGCGCAGTGTACGGAAAAAACGCTGGATGTTTATTTGTACGCCACGCAACAAGATTTAGTACCGGCTCTGGAAAATCAAGGACAAGCTCAAAAAATCATTTTAAATGTATAAATTGTTTTAATTTATTCGCGAAATGTAAAGCTTTATTTTTATTTATTTATTGGAGCGAGAGAATGTATTTAGTTTTATAAATAAAGTTTAATAGTGTTTGGCATTTACTGAAAATTAGATTTTAATTATACTGTACAGTATTAAAGATGTTAAATTTAACATTGACAAAAAAAAAATCTAGTAAAAAAATTAAAAAAAAAAAGTTTGCATCAATTTTCATAAAATACAATCGTATAAAAGCAGCTTATTTAAAATATATACTCAGAGTATATTATTATAAAGTAATAGAGTACGTAAATTAATCAAAACATTTTTCATTAAAATTTATCTTTTAATTTAACGGTAACAATCGGCAACAAGGTTTTTTTTTTTTTTGGAAGTTCATGCAATGATTCCACGAATTTATTTGTTCCGCGTTCCATTAAATCTGCCTTTGCCGAACGTCGTTGGCGAAGTAGAGCTGGCGAGAACGTGTTTCAACTCGTATTCTGAAAGTATAGCCGAGATCTTGCTTTTCACTTCAATCTGCATTAAGGGATCGAACGTTCTAACTATGTCTTCGGCTGCCTTAAAATAAGAAGTCAGGTGATCGCCCCGATTACTCGCTACCGGTGGAATTTCTACCGGTAAGTTTCTTCCATTTTCTTTTCTTTTCACATAATCCACTTGCACAGGCGGAGTAGGTGTCTCTTTGTATTGTACTTTTTTTGGTTTTCCTCTGAGCAAATTCTCGAGCACACTGGTTGGAGCACACTCTTTGTACTGTACTTTTTTTCTTTTTCCTCTGTCAATGCTCGAGGATCTCGTTTGCATCGCGGGCAATATTTCAATATCGTCTCCATCCACCGTTGCTTCGACAGAGTTTTCCTCCACTATTACTTCAACAGAGTTTTCCTCCCCCATTGCTTCAACAGGTTCTTCGACACTGTCTTCCCCCAACAAGTCAGAGTCCTCTTTTTCCTCTTCGGAGGATTCATCCGAAAAGTAATCCCTGCTCCTCACGCGAATCTGGATGTAAGCACCAAGAAATGACATTTCTTGCTCATATTTCCAGCGCGGTATTTTTGTTGTAGCTGACTCACTTGCTTTTTTCAGTTTTTTCAAATGCTTTCTGTAAGCATCTCTTAACTGATTCCATCTTCTTTTCAAAACGTCTCCTAAAGAAAAAAAAAAAATGATGCTAATTAATTATTAATAGAGGAAAAAAAATTATTTCAAAAATATAATATCTACAACTTCTTTCGTTTAGTTGTTGCTCTATCTCTTTCCATATTTCTTCCTTTTTCGCAAACTCTTTGTAATTTGCATCTTGCTTATCATATAAACAAAGGTGTGGTTGAATGCAGCTTATTAACTTTTCGTCATCGACGAGTTTGCACAGAGCCCTTTTTCTTTTTTCTTCATCGGTGTGCATCGAAGTTCGCACCATTTCCATCGGTGATATTTCTATATCCAACAACGAGTCGGATTCCTCCTGATCTTGGTCTTGTTCAGAGTTGGAGCCAGTACTGCAGTTGTCCTCACTCGGATTGTCCCACTTGAAATACTCTTCAAGAAATGAGATTTCTTGCTCATATTTCCAGCGCCTTCGTTTTTTTGTAGTAGCTTGTCCACTATTTAACCTGGCTTGATATTTCAAATGCTTCCTATAGCCCTCTCTTAACCGATTCCATCTTTTTTTCACAGCGTCTCCTGAAAATGTATACACAGTAAAGACAATAATTATGCTAATTCTGATATCTATTTATTCGACTTTATTTTAATAATAATCATGCATGTATCAAAATTTTAAAGAAAAATATATATAAAAATTATTATACAGTAATAATATTAACCTTTTTCCTTTAGTTGTTTCCCTATTGTTTTCCACGTATCTTCCTTTACCGACAAAGTATAGTAATGTTTATGATCCGTATCGTAGATACACGGGTATCGTTTAACGCAGTTTATTATATTTTTATCACGAGACAATAAACTTTTATTGCAAGACATTATAAATTAAGAATAAATAAAATAATATTGATTAAAACAAAAACAGAACGCAAAAATTTTATAATTTTAGGGTTAATTATATTTCTATCCGCCGTATCCGGACGCGCAGTGGTTCGGAGCGGAGCGGAGCTGAATTGAGCGGTCGCGCGGAATGTGGACATGGACGTAGAATTTCGAGTGCGCGTCGAAATCGGCAAAACAATTTTTCTATAAAAAGTCACTACAAAGAAGCTCACGACAAAGGATTAACGCTGTACCTCTTTTGGTGACCTCCTTTACCGTATGCCTCTTTGTGGTGACACTATAATATTATGGAAAAGGTAATTTTAGAGGTTTTTGGCTGAAAAGCAGGAAACGAACTGGGTCAATCCAGCGTGGGATTTTCTTCAGCCATTTTTCCAGCTGAGCCAGCCTTCCGCACGCGATAATTAATGAACATTTTTGGCAATTTCGCTATAATTATAGGTAATTAGATTTATTAATTATTAAATAATATATTGGATAGCTCGTTGTACACGAGACATCGCGGCAATTCCTCCGTTATTGATGTTTTTCAATCAAAGATCAATGGAAAAAACGATCGATGCGAAATGATGGGGAGCTATTTTCATAATTCGTTGTAAGAAATTCTAAATAATAACTCTTATCTTTATATCTAGTTTTCTTTTATCGATATAATTATTATTATGTTTTATTTTGTAGATGGTTTTAACATTTATTTGGAATGAATGATTAATTTTATAGTTGGTCGAGTGACGTATAATGATCGAAAATTGCCGGCAAATATTGATTTCTTATTTTTATCTGCATTTTGAAAAAAAAAATCTTTACACGCTGTGCCGTTTATTTTAAAGGTGAATGTTGTTAATTTTTTTGTTAAAATTTATTAATCTTATATCAATCTAGTTAAAATCGTAACAAAATGTTGAATAATTATGCAGTACATGTAGTAATGTAAATATTTTCAGAAATATAATGGCTCAACTATTCGGATCCGTGTTGGGAAATTTAGCAGGGACCATTTTACGTGGCTTTGGCGATCAAAGCGTTCCGTCCGATTCGGTAATCGAAGCCCGAGCCGAATTGTACGCGCAACAGCAGGTAATTGATCGAGAAGAATGCCTTGTTTTGTACGGACCTCATCACGAACAATTCGATGTGGTTCTTCATCTGCCTTGTTGTTCCTCCGCTATAACTGTATA